>JANHFX010015661.1:0-31898 GCA_027560015.1 Chloroceryle amazona
GCGGGTGGGGCGGAGGCGGGACGGAGGCGGGGCGGGGGTGGAGCGGCCCCGGCCCTGGCCCTGGCCCTGACCCCAGCCGGGGCCCGAGCCCAGGCGGGCGGGGCGAAGGTGGATCGGCCCGTCACGGTCGCGGCGGGCGGAGCGGGCGCGCTCCGGAAGAGGGAAGGAGCCTGGGAGGCGGCTGCGGCTTCGGCTTCGGCAGCGGCATTGGCATTGGCAGTGGCATTGGCATCGGCATCGGCATGGCAGCTGCGGGCGGCGTGACAGCTCGGAGCTCCACCGGGGATGCCGCGCTCCGCTCTGCGGCCGAGCAGTGGCTGCTCTGGGATAAGGTGAGGGGTGGCGGGGGCGGCGCTCCGCGGAGCCCCCAGGGGTCTTCCCGTCGCCGAGGGGCTGCGGGTGCCTTTGCGGAAGGGACCGCCCGCTCACGCAGCGACTTGGTGGGGGAGGCGATGGGGGCGCAGGTTTGTGAAGTGCCGATAGGCGCGGGGCGAGCCTCAGCTTTGAACTGTGTCAGTGCTCGGTGCGGTGAAGGCACTGTTGTCTCTGCTCTCAAAGCCCCCCGACAAAGGGCGTGCTCATCTTCCTTCCCTCCGTCCCGCCCCGCCGCAGCGAGGAGGCTCCGGCCAGGTGGGGCTGCGGTCCAGCCGCCGCTGCCGACCCCTCCCGGTGCCGCAGGCACCGCTCCTCTGTCACCTATCACAGCGACCCCCTCTAGTTCAGAAACCTGCCCCCACGGTCTCCAGATCGTCGCTGTTTCTGGCTCTCAGCACTATTGAATAATTTTTTTTTAGCGGGCCTGTAGTGTACCTAGCGGCTTCTGTTGTAGGGGCAGTTGATAAACTTCAGTTTTCTAAAGGCAAGAACACGTTGCTGCGTTGTCTGTTTCTCAATGTTAAAACCTTGGAGGTACCTCCATATTTTTGTTTACTAAAATATTGTTTCCAAAAGACACGTGGGCTTGCTTCAGAAACACTGACAAATGCAGAATTCATCCTCTTTATTTTTTTTTCCCCTGGTAGTGTCACCCAGGGCTTAGTAATACTCACTGTTTACAGAGTAACTCCTGAATCTTCAATGCTTTCTGGTTCTCATGTTTTTTTCTCTACTGCAGCATGCATTATCTCCTTTCCTGTCAAGGGACTTAAACATCTTAAAACTATCTTTGTGTCTACAGTGTTGGTCTTGACAGCACCATGTGAAGAAGTAAAATCTTCTGTGTGTTCTATGTTCCACATGTGTAAAGAAATGTCTTGCCATGGTGTTGTTCTGGAAATGCTTATGTCGCTTGCTGCTGCAGTTCCTACAGAAATGCAGGCCCAATATGTGCTCTGCTTTTTTTTTTTTTTTTGTCCCCATACATGAAGTTCATCCTGTTTGGCTCTATTGGAGCACACTGGAACACACTGACCATTGCCCCCCTTCGGTCACTTCAGTGACTGCCCTGGGCTCAGCACCATACGACATTCTCTGGGGTTTGGGCAACCTACATGTTTGTTTGGTAAGGGGGTTCCTGCTTATTTCAACATTATAAATGAAAACACAGAATAATTCTTTTTTTTTTAGTATTGTTTCCAGGTTGTAAAGTACGTCATTAGAAGTATCCTGTTTGTCATGATTCTTCATTAAAGTTCATTCAACTAGTTAAATAATCAGCCAGCTCTGGTGTTATTAATGAATGCAGTGCCAAACCAGCAGCCCTTCTTTCAGAAATGCTAATGTATCCCATCAAATGACAATAACTTTTGTACTTTTGTGACTTTTTTTTTTTTCCCAGTTTCATGGATTTTGAGAAAAAAGTCTGGTTTTGAAAGGCCATTATAGTATTTTACTTTTTAAAGGTTAGCTCTTTTATAACAATTGCGTCTTTGACTCAGTAATAATTGACCAATGTGGAATACCCATTGCCGATTGCTCGAAAACAGTGAGGTATTTTAATTTCTCAGGGAGCTCTTCCATGTTTGTATTGAGTAAACAGTAGAATTTGATATAACCCTTGTCCCTTTACTCTGATATTAAAAAAAAAGTTTCCTTCTCGATGTGTAGAGATAGGTTAATATTTAATTATGATAACCTGCCTATTTCTTACAAAATAATAGTTTGTAAGAGTGAGCCCATGTGCCTGAAGATGGTCCTGCTGATTTAACAGGAAGTTTCCACCTAAATGACAATTACTGAGCTTGTTACCAGGCTGTTTTAATCACTGTATTCATTACAGTAGTATCGTATTTTTCGTTCTTTCTATTATAAATCATAAAATTATGGACAGAAGGTAGCTTCTGGTTTTGATAACAATAAAACCTGTAAGGCAGTAACTGTCTGTCTACTCTAAAATGCTGTGGGGACTCCTGCACTCATGAAACCTCTTTGTGGCCTCCCTGTAGAGTAAAGTAAATAACTGAAGTGTTGCCAGGTGATGTCTAAGCAGATTGCACTATTGGATAGTAATTCTGTATTAAATCACCCGCCACTGTATTAAAGGAAATCAATACTCTCATACATCCCATTTTATTTGAGAGTAGAAAAGTATAACTTGCGAGAACCAAGAAAGCGAAAAAACAACACGTCATCCTTCAGATACGATTGGATCCTCCTTTCACAGAGCTACCATGAAGATTTGGTCTTTGCTTTTTCTTCTGCTTAAGAAAAGTTTAGTTTTTTTTCTTAGCTGTATACAATGACATGATAATATTACTAAAATTGAAGCAATATTGTAAGAGTTACCTGTACAATTAAAAAAAAAAAAAAAAAAGGCAAATTCTTAGGAGAATATAGCCATAAACAATTATAACAGTAATTCTGGAAAAAAACAGGCTTGGGCTTGGCTTTTACCATTACATGTGTGTGCATGTGGAGTGGAAGGGGTGGGGGAGGAATAAGCCAAACAATGAAATTTGTACAATCAAGTTTCTTCAGCAAATGATGTCGACTGAAACTGTGAGACCCAGGCAGCCACCTGGGTAAGTGTGATCATTTAACCAGACCTGAAAAACTGGAGGTTCCCTGTAGTTTCACAGTAGATAGCAAATCTGGGAAATTCCTCTAACAAAATATCCTCGTTGTGAGAGCAACAGGACATTCCTAGCGTTCAGCTGCCCTTCTGTATTGGCATTACATTCTAGTCTGTCCAACATCTGTACAAATGTGTGCAGCATCTCCCTAAAGAGATGTCATTTAAATGGCAGGAGACAACTCCTGTGCACAAAGCTCACACTGGGTTAAAAAAAAGTGACTAGGCAGTGTGCAAAGCCTGATGCCAAAGGTGTCATTCAGTCTTTAACTACAAGACATACGCTTGGTAGCGTGGCAAGATGTTCAAGTGAACTTTTAAGCAACCTAAAACAAGAATAGTTATGTTGACCTGGTTGTAATATCACAGGTTTATATTTATTCTTATAATTATGGAATATAATAACTCTGTAATAATACAGAATTATATTTAGCCTCCTACGAGGAAGTGTCAGTTACAGCATTCTTGGACTGGTAAATTGGTAATACTTAAACTGGAAATAGTAATTCTGGGGTACCTAATTGCTTATTGCACCTAGGAAACATGATTAATGTTTTACTTATTTAGCTTATTCTACATTATATATTTTGCTCATTATATATTTTGCTCATTAACACCAAAGTTATCTTTAGCTTTTTGATTATTTAAACTGTGTTGTTCATCCTGCAGCAGTGGGTGTAGCAGTGAATGATTAGGGCATCCAGAGCCTGGTCTCTCTTTGGTGTGCAGAGTGCTCACACCTCTCTATGCAAGTTCACTCACATGCCTACTGCATGTTCTGCAGCATTTTCTGGACCTGCAGAAAAATAGATATTTCCTCCCCCGCCCCCCAGGATGAAATGCCTTCCCTTGCTGTAAGCATACCTAGGTCATCCAAGAAATAGTAAAGTCCGTGACTTTTATGAGGTCATTTAGTTGACTAGATATCAAAGCTTGTGTCCATTTGGAAATTATAATCTTTGTACTCCAGTGTAAAGTGTGTGTAATCATGCGGTGAGTAACCTGCAGAGCGTGCCACCTTGCCACATAACCCTGTTGCCTGGTGGCTGGAGTGTGCCATCTGTCCTCTTGGCTCATCAGCTTTCAAGAAATCAAATACTAAACTTCATAAATCCCATGTTATTAAGATGTTGGGACATACAGGATTTTTGTAATTCTTAAGTTTGGAAACAAAGAGAGTTGATAACAATAAAGAGTCAATACAAGGAATATACCAGGAAGCTCCTGACCGTTCAGGAGCAGTCCCATCACCACAGTCATTTTATTTAAGAATTCAGCTGCAGTTGTTTTCTTCCTGAGGGTTGTGCTTGGTTTTACAAGTATTACCTGTAAATATATTGCAGGTTGTCATCTTTAACTTCTCACCAGTCTCCTTAGTTTTGCTGCTGGCTCTGGTGTTAGCCAGTCTTGAGACAAGGTCAGGATCTTTTAATTTTTTTTTTTAACTTATTTTCATAGTACTATAAGTAAGTATTTTTTAATCATCAGCTTAACTTCCTTATATGTTTAGCATAGTTCTTGTGTTGAGATGAAGAAGATTCTTAGAACTGTAAAGCTGCTTTTTTTTTGTTTGGTTGGTTTTAAGCTTGTTTTTAAAAACAGAAAACATTAAAATAGACACCTCAGAAATCTTTTTACTTCCCAAAATGTGATATATACACTGCTGCCAAGGCAGCATGTTCACCTAAGGAGATAAATCTAAATAATTATTGAGAACTTCTCAAGCAAGTAGCTTGAGATTGCACTGACTTAAAATTAGGAAGATGTAGCAGGAGTTCTGGTGTTCTTGGAGTAGTGTGAAGTATTTTGCATACTAAAATAAGCCAGTACAGAAAGTGGAAAAGAAAGTCAGCACTGTTAAGAAGCCTAACGTTATCAAAACCAACCAATCAAAGCCTTTTCTAGAATATCTGAATTTTGTATCTACAGAATCCCAAAACTTCTGCTTTAGTGAAGCAACTGCTTGCTGAAGGAAATGCTGCTGAACTGCAGAAATACTTTGGCTCGCGGATGGAGTTTGGCACAGCAGGGCTCAGAGCTGCCATGGGAGCAGGGATTTCCCACATGAATGACTTGACTATTATCCAGACAACCCAGGTACTGTGTTCAGCACTCAATCTCATTTAACTGGTTGTATATAAGAATGGAAGAGCCTGAATTTTATGACAAGCAAATG
This sequence comes from Chloroceryle amazona, assembly GCA_027560015.1. Taxonomy (NCBI): domain Eukaryota; kingdom Metazoa; phylum Chordata; class Aves; order Coraciiformes; family Cerylidae; genus Chloroceryle; species Chloroceryle amazona. Next base: position 5,187 of record JANHFX010015661.1, read on the forward strand.
GGTATTCTATGGAAGTACAAGTGTTTTACTATTCCTCCAGTTTTCAGAAGTAGTTTAAATGATAATTATTAGCTCAGTGCCAATCTCCAAAAACAAGCAGTGAGAAGCTATTAAGCCATTAAAATAAGTAATTTGCCATCATTTATTTGCAATTTACTTTACACACAGCTACAGTTAGGTTCACGTGGATCAATTAGTACTGATGTAGCAACTAGAAAAAACGCCAAAGGTAGCCAGAAGTTGGCTAAGCTTTGTCTATGTTAGACATAAATTGACATAAATGCGGTGAAGCTATTTGTATGCATATAGGTCCTAAAGTGATCTACTTTAGGAGATCTTAAAAACCCCCAAACATTTAAATCATTGCAGCTTGGAGAGGTGGTGTATCAGGTCCTGAACTGGTGTCATTATTAAGGTTCAGATTCAGTTAAAAACCTGAGAGACGTTAAAAAAAATGAAGTATTGGCCAGTCATGCTCTTCCTCATCTGAGACCTAGCACATCTTAATCATTTTTCAAAACCAGCATTTCAGACTAATTGTGTTGTTTCTTTCTAGAGTTGGATCTTATTTTTGGAAAAGTTCTTAAATGTACTTTTTTTTATTATTACTATTTAAGTGCTTAAAAGTACTTAAATCCAGCTTCCCTATATTGATTTGAAGGTTTCTGTTGTTCCTTTGTGTTTATTTGTCCTAAACAAACTGGACCGCAATTTAGTTCAGTGAGATGTTATGTACGCTCACCTTTCTAAGATGTCAGCATCTTGGTAATCCTCTTAATGCAATTATAAATAAAATATTAAGATTAGGTTAATGAGGTGTTGTTGTTGTCTTCAGGGATTTTGCAGATACCTTGAGAAGAATTTCAGTGACCTGAAAAAGAGAGGAGTTGTGATTGGTTTTGATGCTCGTGCCCACCTTTCCAGTGGAGGTAGTAGCAAAAGGTACTTACTAGCTTGGGTTTTTTTTGGATCACACAAGACATCTACAAAATACATCTAAGCACAGATTTTATCTGCTTTAACAGTATTTTTGCTTTCTGTAGAGTGAATTAAGTTGAGGGATTGATAGTATTTTTATATTCTGTTAATGCCAAAGCAGTTCTTAGAGTTGTGCTTTGTCTGTTGGTCATAGTGAGGTAATACATTTAAACTGTGTCTGTATAATAATTTGGGGCTTATTTATGTGGGGTTTTGTTTGCATCGGGGTTTTGTTTTCTGTGGGGTGTGGGTTTTTTTTTGTGTGTTTTGTTTTGTTTTTATTTGGTTTGGGTTTTTGTGGTTTTGTTTTGGTTTTGGTTTTGGTTTGGGTTGGGTTTTTGTGTGTGTGTGTGTGTTGTTGTTGGTTGTCAGTTGTTTTTTTTAATTGGATTTGGGGCTGAAGGGGAGAAGCTGTGAATTCTAGGAAACTTAATTGTTGAGAAAATGAGTATGTTTCCTAGTCATCTTTCGTTCCTGTTCAGGTTTGCAAGGCTTGCTGCTAATACATTCATCAGCCAAGGAGTTCCAGTTTATCTGTTCTCTGATATAACACCAACTCCTTTTGTGGTATGTTTCTCTATTATATCTTTTTATATACACAAAAATTCTGTCAGATATCTTGCATTACTTATGGAAAACTAGACAAGCCACTTAACTTTTGAAGCTCTATGTGCAGTTAGTCTTATGCCTATCTAGCTCTGTTTATTTTACAACACCCACAGCCAGAGAAGGAAGAAGCTTAGTGGACTATCAGTGACAGCGACATGGGTTTCTAGTCATTCCTTCAGATTTCTCGTGGAAGACATCATTTCTAGATAGCTGTGGAATCTCAAGTGTGAAACATACACACACATAGTTTTGTGATTTTTTTTTTTTTAATTTTTTTTTTTTTCTTTTTGGAGTATTGAATCCAATAAATAGGAGGTGATTGGAGGGCAGTTGATGTTATGCTGGGAGGGTTGTTGAATGTGTCCGCATTTTCACCATCGGATTATTGGGTGTCAGTCCCCTAGAGCAATAAAGAAAACCCTGCCCTTGCACTGAAAGCAACAGTCACTCCAGTGAGTGCTGCAAACAGAAAAGAGTGGGATCAAGACTTTATGTGCAGCATTCTTGTACTGATAGAAATTTTGGTAGATTTAGGATCAAATTCTTCATAATGCATCTTAAAGCAGTGTTGCAAGAACTGCAGTTGATTGCATTCAGTATTAAATAGAGAGCCAGGAGTAAGCTCAAAATGAATGTGCGGTCATAAATAAAACTTTATTTTTAATTCACTCCATCTGTTTTGAACAAATTTATAATAAGAACTCCCTCCAGAACAATTCTCTTTGGAACCACGATGCAGTAGTTGCTCCACAGTTGCTTTCAAAAGATAGTATGGATGAGACTGCCGCTGTACTTCTCTACCCTATGCAGACTTCTGTCATTACCCCAACATACTCTGCACCCTTAGGGGACCCCAGGTGTCTCAAGTCATTCTGTAGTAGGCGACACATATATTTAGTTTCCTTCTGTAAAAACACGACTCTAGAAATCCACAAAGTGTCTGAAATGATAGTAGGAATATATAAATGGGAAAATGCACAAGAAAAAGCAAGGGCTAAAGTTGTGCCACGTGGGGCCTAGTGGAGCAAGTACAACTTAGCTTCTGCTTTAGAGAGTTAGTCTGTAGGAATCACACCCTGGCTTTCTTTTTGTTCAGCATTATAGAAGTATAGCATATGCACGAGAATAAATAATATATTAATGTTTTACACATTCCACTTCAGATAACTTTCTCTCGTTACAGCCATACACAGTAACTCACCTGAAGCTCTGTGCTGGAATTATGGTTACAGCTTCCCATAATCCAAAACAAGATAATGGTTACAAGGTATTCCTATGCAACCTATTTTCTGGCTTTTTTCAAGCATTTATTTTCGGTGTGGAGACACTAATACTACTGTGTGTAGTATAGACCAAATTAATTGATAGTTTGATCTCATCTAGATGCATGTATTTAAAGTTAGTAGCATGCTATATGAATAACTTAATTAAAATCTTAGCTCTAAAAAGCAGGAAGATAAGTAATTCCATTTCATACTTTGGAATACTTTAAAATATTAACTGACCTCTTTTCAAAAGCATTAATCATTTCTTCATGATTTAAAAAAAATTCTTTAGTTTTACAAATCCAGAGAATTAAAAATATGTGAAACCTAATGAGCTGCCTGTACAAAACATTGCGAATAAATTCTATTAATTTCTTGTAGTATATTTTTCTTATGCTAAGTGATAGTTATCCCTGTGACTTTTTTTCATGGCAAAAATCTGCTTTCCACTGAGAAAAAATTCATGTCTGAAATGGCTGGCATGTCTGCCAATCATCCCTATACAGATTGTTTCCAAAATATGAAAATGGAAGTTGGAAGATCTTTTTTGCCATCTTAATAGAAAAACAAGGCATTAGCAGTGCTGATTTCTTGCTGTCTCACCTTTCAGAACTTCATGTCTGTTTAAAATAGCTTTTAAAATAAATACTTCATATATTGATCTTGATAGTTTGTTTGGATGTTTTATCAATTAAATTTTTAATAAAGTTTGGGGTTTTTTTTAAATGCTTTGCTATTTGGGATACATATATACATGGCCCAGATGCTGTTAGGTATTTTTCCTTAAACTTGTGGTCTGTAAACTGTCAGTAGAAGAAGTGTGCAAACAACTCAAAAAGCAAAGCATAAGTACACCTCCTCCTGGACGTGTAAAGAATCAACAAAAAGGACAAGACTACAAGTAAAGAACATCTCAAAAAATAGGTGAATTTGTGCTTGCAGTTGTTGCATGTTGCTGCTATAGGCAGCTGCAAACTTTTTGTACCTTTTTCAATTTTTTTTGTGGTAAATGTGTTTCATTTCTACATACTTTTTTTCCTCTCAGGAATTCTTCTCTATATGTAATGATTATACCTAAAAATCTGAAAGAAAATATATGAAATAGCATGGGCAAATACCAATCCCATATCTGGCAGACAGGATGATATTAGAAACTTCTCAGTAAATGAGATGGCTCTTTTTTTGTGTTTCATTAAGGACTGTGATACCTTCTGTTTAAATTGAACTGATTTTTTTAATAGAGAACAAAAATGGGATATGAGAGAAAACACTAATATGATCAGGGGAATACTCTGGGTATGCTTAAGTCTAATTTACTGTAATACTCTACAGAATGTAGTGTGCCTTAGCCAATAACAAAAAAAAAAACAAACAAAAAACTAAACAAGCTATCCTATAATATTAATGACTAAATACCCTATTTAATATTTAGGTTTACTGGGAAAATGGTGCTCAGATCATTTCCCCTCATGACAAAGGAATTTCTCAGGCCATTGAGGAAAACCAAGAGCCATGGCCTCAGGCTTGGAATGACAAACTGATTGACAGCAGCCTGCTACTTCATGATCCGTATGCCACGGTCAATAAGGAGTATTTCAAAGACATACAGAAACAGTGCTTTCACAGGTAACCGGTGTTAACTCTGTTAAGAATATGGGATTTTCCATCTACTACCTCAGCAGGACAGTTTAAATTGGTGGAAATCAGGGTGGCCAAGATCCTGCCACAGTCCAGTTTGTCTGTGCCTTCTTATCATCTTTTGTGGTAGCACTGGCAGCTGTGTGCTGATGGAGGAAGACAGTTCCTAAAGCTGGTCTAGCAGAAGTCTAACCCAGCAAAAGGAGTGATTAGTTTCTGATTGTATCATCTTCCTGTATTCACATGACCATACATCAACCAAATGCCATGACAAGACGGGCTGTCTTCTGCAGCTGAGGGTGAAAAAATGCTGATGGTCCAACAGCCTTAACATGGGCTTCTAAGCAAGGTGAACCAGGCTGTTAAGCCATTTCTGGAAGAAGGATGTCTTGCTCTGTCGTTCTAGCCTTGTGTTTGCTCTTAGTGGCCTTGAGTGTCTTGCATGAACCTATTCCTGTCACTTGCTCAGTAAAAACTTTATAGTCAACAAAATTAAGTGGATGTTTCTCTTTCGTGATTAACAAGTAGAATGGGTTCATGGATTAGATGAGCAGCAACCTGATAGGTCTGTTCTTTTGCATAAAAAATTTAACCACCAGTAACCATGTTCTTACTCTTGCTAAAAAAGAAGTCAGAATTACTAGAAAGTTATTGCTATGTGAGAAATTATGCTCCTTTTTCAGAGGAGTTAAATGTTTCTGTAGGAGTTTGCACGCCTCTGGGTATTTTCTACACTTTCAGTAATGTACTTATGAAAATGAGCATGCTCAAATGAGGCATGCTGCTGTCAGTTTGCTGTGTTCACAGGCTTTATAGCTGTGACAGAGTTGGGGACGAAGAGTCTTATTAGTCAGTTGGATGTTTTCCACTTGCATCCCTTGGGGTGCATAGAATGTGCTATCTTACTTATTCCACTGATTTGCACATACCAGGATATTAGATATCAAGAGTGACTCATATTACTGAATAATGAGGCTAAGCCAATTTTCAAGCCATTCCCTTGAAAATCTGACCTCTTTTAATTTATAATTTGAGTAATATAGAATACTGAGTGATATTTGTTTCTGAGTGTAGTCAGTTTTGTGCAGAATATTCTTCCATATCCAAGTTTATTGTTAATCTGCTTTATTCCAGGAATATAAACAAGGCAACAAACCTCAAATTTGTCCATACATCTGTGCATGGTGTAGGTCATAAATTTGTGCAGTTGGCCTTCAAGGCATTTGACCTTAGTCCTCCTTTTGCCGTTCCGGAGCAGAAGGATCCTGATCCAGAATTTCCCACAGTGAAATATCCCAATCCCGAAGAAGGCAAAGGTGTTCTGGTAAATAGATGTAATTTTTTTTTAATTTATTTTTTGTTAATAGTTGCAATGTCTTTTTATCAGTGTTTCCTTTCTGCCTGTAGTCATAGCTGTAGATACTGATAAAAGGTCTATTTTGTTTGTTTTCATAGTCTTGCATTTAGTGAAGAGTTAGTTGGTATCCTTTCATGGAAACTTACAACTTTTTTGAAACAGTCAGGTACTAATTAGCTATAACTTTAAACTACTTTGTTGTGTAAACAAAATGGGCAGCATCTGCAGGTAGAACAAAGTGATACAGTTCCTTTTAATAAATAAAAGTTAAAAAAAAATGCCCTCACAGTTGGCTTTGGAAAGTTTCTACAACTGACATCTGAAATACAAGGACTAAATTGTTCTGATATGATACCAGGAGGGGGCAGGGGAAGTCCTGACAGAGAGTTAGAATTTCTGCTACAAGTATTTCCGCTGCACTTTATTGAAGTATCCTGTTGAATTGAAGTAGCATTTGGTCAGGCTGTAGAAGTGGAATCATGTAGGTGAAGTTGCAGATCATGAATGTGCTCTACTGTTGTCTGAAAGATTATTATTTTAGAGACAAGTCATTATTTGGGGTGTTTGTGAAAAAATAAACTGGGAATATTATAAAAAAACCTCCAAACCATCAAGTGAAAATATTAATTGTGAGTATTAACATTCATCTGGTCTTGCTTGCCGTTTTCCAGACGTTGTCTTTTGCTTTGGCTGAAAAAGATGGGGCAAAAATCATTCTAGCAAATGATCCTGATGCTGACCGTCTTGCGGTGGCAGAGAAACAAGAGAGGTACAGTAACAAAGAAATGCAAACCATTTACATTTTTTACTTAAAAGTTAGGCTCATTTGGGGGATTCTTGCTACCTGTGTTGCAAAGGAAGAGAGAATAGTCACAGCGGTAATTTTTGGATGTAGAAATGTGAGAGGACCACAGTAGGTACAGTAAATGAAATAATGATTGAAGACGCTGTTAGACAAGCCTCAGTAAATATGTGTCTCGTGCTGTACTTGAAATATGCCCAGAAGCATGTGAATTGTTGTGATTGTGCTATACCTTTTAAAAAGTAGGCTTTTGGTTAGATTTTTTTTCACAAAAGACTGATAAACATTTTTTTATACTATGTTTATTAAATAATAACTTGAATATTCAGGAGAACCTTTATAGTTCCTTGATAATCTCAGGAACAGGGAACAACATTGCTGCTCTTTAATATGAGTTCCTTCTTTCTCAAATACTGTTAGAACAGACATTTTACTAATCATTAGATGATTTGGGCCTCTCTCACTGAGTTCCACACTTCTATCCATGATATTGTGTACCTGCATTTCACCTGAAGTGTTTGGTACTTTTCCATATAGTCATTTGTACCCTTTCCTTTAAGGAACATCTATACATGCCTTATTCACCTATGTATATCCTGTCAAAGAACAGGACCACGAGAGCTAAACTTGTTCAAACAGGAGCGTCTCTCAAATTTTTGATATGTATGAAATGTGTAACCTATAGTTCTGACCCAGTATTGCCATCCCCTCATTTCATGCCCCCTGACATGCTGTACTTCTACTGTTGTTTTCATTTCTATGTTGTGGTTACACTTGAATGAAAACAAGCTGAGGTACTGCCCTTAGTATCGTATCTACAGATCTGTTCTATCTGTCTTGATAAAGCAGAAACTGATCAGAGCAGTTAGAAACTCTAAATCTTTAATAAAAGTAACTTCAAGGTTTTCAGCTCGGAGAGGAGCAGAACAAAAATCTGCTTCCGAGCCAGGAGCAGAAATAGTGTAAATTAATTCCCTGTGCATGAAAGCCAGAAGGGGTACATAAAATCATGGCAACAGTCCTTGCTGCCCAAGGGATGAGAGGGGCACCTGCCCTCAGTAAGTGTGGATGATGTAAATATTTCAACTTGTATTAGTTACACAAATTACAAAATCTCAGTAAAGGGTGACAGTGCAAGTATCTATTTTGCTCACTGGATAATCTCTTTTGATCTTGTAGCAGCTTCAAAGGTGGTAATGGGTTCTTTGGGGTTTGTTTTTGGTGGTTTGTTTTTTTTTTCTTTTAAACTCATTAGCCTCACAGCATGAACTAAGTAGACTCCTCTGCTTCTAGAAGAAAAATGGGCTAATTGCCAGTGTCTGCTGTATCTTGGGCACTGTTAGCTGGAATACCCTTATTTTAATGGTTTTGGCCTGTGCCGTCTTGGCCTATGCCATTTTGGCCTGGCAATTTAGCATTGAGGAAAAAGCATAAGAAGCTTCATTTTGTTCTAGTTATGATGGTTTAAAATGAGAAGCAAAATCACTCATGTTGTTTTTGTCTAAAAACTTAGAGCTATCAGAGACTTGAAAAGGATGTTGTCATTTTATTGTATTTATCACCATTGAGAGCGTGGTGCTCTTATTCTGCTACCTCTTTGCTAATTGTTTAGCCGGTTCTAGTTGTCTCCTAACTTTCAGTCCTGTGTCCTCCTCTCAGACTTCTGCTGTAGCTGTCCATACACTAATTGGGTATTAATATAGGCTTCTACAGTATCTGTACTTCTTCTTTGACAGAAACTCCTGCTAGAGCACACTCCCTCAGCGCTCTTACACTAAGTTGTCGCTGTGCATTGCTTTGTGCCTGTTGGCATCAGTAAATGCAGGGGACTGAGTCTGCCTCTCTTTCACAACAGGTACTGTTTCTGTAGGTCTTGATTTTTGTCAGTTTGGCAGTGTCTTTGTCCCCTTTTGTGACTGGGAATTTTGGGGCAATTTTGATACCTGTCTTTCCCTTTTCCTTCAGTTTTTCTTGTTCTAGTAACATGTTGATGTTAATCTTTTTTCACTTGTTGGAGATTTTTTCTAGTCTTCCTCAGTGACCGATTGGTGTATCTGTGATTGAATAAAAGGCACTTTTATTCATTTCAATCACAAATCGCAAGGTAGTTGTCACCGAGTCAAACAAAAATACTGATCACTTGAGAATTGTGTTTTTGTGTGTCTGTGCTTGTCTTAATCAATGATTTTTATAATTTGTCTGCTGAGTGGTTTTGTTTTACTTATAATATGCTGGAAATATCCCTGTTTCATCTTTGGCTAAGCTCAAAAGCTGGTATGTATGATGGAGGAGGAAGGTGACCACTTCAGAATTCTCTGGGGGAGGAATTCTTGTGTTTGTTCTTAATAAAAGGCATGATGTCTTGTTCCTGTTACTTGGAACTCAGATGCAGTGGTTTTATTTGCTAGTATTAAGGTATGGAAGAACCCAGTACTTCCCCCCCCCCCAGTATTATCCTTTGAATTTATATACTCTGTATTAATTATATTTTTTTTTTCCCATCCAGTGGTGAATGGAAAGTGTTTTCTGGAAATGAGTTGGGAGCTCTTTTAGGCTGGTGGATCTTTACTTGCTGGAAAAATCACAATAGGGATAATTCTGCCATTAAAGATGTCTACATGTTATCCAGTACTGTCTCTTCCAAAATCCTGAGAGCAATTGCACTGAAGGAAGGTTTTCACTTTGAGGTAAGCTGTTACATGTTATTCCATGTTCTTTTATTTGCTTAGCCACACAGTATCATGTCATTGTTTTTCTTTTTAATGCATTTTTTTTCCTTCTCGCTGTTGTAGGAAACACTGACAGGTTTCAAGTGGATGGGCAACCGTGCCAAACAGCTTATGGACCAGGGAAAAGCTGTTCTTTTTGCATTCGAGGAGGCTATAGGTAAGAAACAGAACATTATGTTCTAGTATCTTGTGAAATAGTGTGACTGTTGCAAAAATAGCACTGTAAAGCTGCTCTCAACACGGTGGGTGTATTTCCAGGGAGTAATTGATATCATCCATTTGGATGATTGATATTTTAATGCTTTGTATCTCTGCTTAGTACAAAGTATGGTGATGTGAGATATGTGTATGTATTTCCAGTATCATGGCTAGGTAGACTTGGACTGCAAATTCTGCACAGCTATTTAAAAAAAACACAAACATGTTTTTCAGTATGCTTAGCTGACAGTTTTAAGCTAAATTTAAATGTGAATAACATAAAAGTAAAAAATCCCCAAGTTATACTTGTAAACTGGAAGGCCACAAATAAAATCTATGAATTTGTGAGAAGGAAATTGTAAAGCTGTAATGCTGTTACTTAAGAATCTCAGTACCTGAAAAACAGAGAAAATGTAACTAATTTAACAGATAAGTGTTACCGTGTATGGCTAATCATATTTGAGACAAAGTGATATATTTGCATTGTTTCTGCAGCACGGCATTTCTCTTTTGAGAGCTCCAAAAGTACTCAGGAGCATCTGGCACTGATAGAATACAAACCTGTCTTTATCTTGAAGTTCCATTAAATGCCTTGCTTATCAAAATTAACACCAATTACAAGATTTTGGGGGAATTTTTTTTAACTTTAAAATGGCTGTAGCATGGTAACGTGTATTTCTCCTTTATAAGATGTTCATTTGATTAAGTCATGTCATCATGTGTTGTCGTTCCCCCCCAGTTTTGTTTTATTTCTATGAGGAAATATAACAATATATATATAATCTTCTTTGTTTAGGGTATATGTGCTGTCCTGCTGTTCTGGACAAAGATGGTGTCAGTGCTGCTGTTATAACTGCGGAGATGGCTAGCTTTTTGGCAACCAGGAATTTGTCTTTGTCTCAGCAGCTAAAAGCTGTCTATGATGAGTGAGTTCAATTTGTTATTGTTTAATTTTCAGATTTCCTCCATTCCACATACTGGGGTTAATAGGGACTCCTTAGCAATCTATAGTATATGAAGAAATAAAAATTAGGCTATTGGACTATTAACACAGCTCTGTGCAATCTTCTAGAAAGGGCTCCGGCCTCATGGGCATGAATATATTTATGACTGTTTTGTGTGGTTTTAAAGCATTTTAAAAATCATTATATTACCTTACTAATTCTCTATTAGTTAGTAATATCTTTGCGGTTTGCGGGTATTTTTGCTTGTCTGAAAGGTTTCTCCCTTTTGGGAAACTCTGCTTTTTGGTCCTTTTACAGAAGATTGGCCTGGATTTTGGCCTGCAGTTTTGCTGTGTTGTAGAGATTGTAATGCCTCTTGTTGCTTAAATGTGTCAAATGCACAAAACTGTTGATGAATGAGTCTGTGTAGCTCTGGCATATTTATGCTACTCGTAGAAGCCAGCTTGCCTCTGTCCGGCTTGCAGGGCTACTTCTGATTCAGATAATTCAAGCTGGCTCTAATTTTAGGCTTTTTATTATAGTATACTGTCTTTTTTTGGATGGATGGTGTATGTTGGTTGTTGTTTTGGGTTCTGAATTCTGATATTTAAGCTGATTATGCAGAAAATGCTGTGACTGTTTGGGTGTAACTATTGGCTATATACAGCTGGGTATCCCTCTGAGAGCTTTTAACGAGGCACTACTTTTCTTTTGTTCTTGTTTAATGTGTTTGAAGACCTTCAGAAATCAACAGAAATAGAGATGGCTGATGGATTTCATGGGGCAGGGAAGTTTTTTTTGTGGGGGGTTTAGGTTGGTTGTTTTAAGGAAGGGAGAAGCACAGGCTGGCAGATACTCTCCAGCTCTTCATGTCTCATAGACAGTAACAAAGGAACCTGTAGAGACTTATGGAAAACTCCAGCCTTGGTGCCACTTGTTTTGCAGTCCTCAGGTTTCTCATTTGCATGCAGCACTGGCCATGGCTGTTTCATCTGCTGTTTAAGAAGGAATCAAGTGGCAAAGAGTTGCTAACACACTGCATAAATAAATTGTGGAGCTTATCAGCTATTGTACGTGGCACAAGTCAGCAGCAATATAAATGCATGGAAGAGGAATTCATGCCTAGAGCTGCAAATAATAGCATCTGATGTGAGAACTCCTTTAGTGACCAGTAGCTGGAAGTGTATATTCAAGAATTATTCTTGTCTGGCTCACACTTCTTTTTTTCAGTAAACACCTGCTTCGGGTTGCCCTCAGAAACAGAATATTTAACTGAATGGAATTTAGCAGTGCCACTGTGCACATAGCCACTGAAAAGGACTCTAGAAGTCAGAGCTTATTTACCATAAAAGCAGCCTGTAGGCACACCTCAAAGTAAAATGGCACTGCACATAATCACTGTAGCAAAGCTACAGATACAGGGAAGGATACAAATCTGCCTTATTTATTTGATGCTTTATAACTAGAGCTGGAGGGAGGAGTTCTTGGGTTTTGGGGGTGGGGTGTTGTGGGGGGCGGGCTTTTTTGCTTGCTTGTGTCAAATACAGAGTTGCAGTCTACTCATTACTACTTTATTCCTCATCAGATTTGTTTAGTGAGCTGCTGTTGATGCAGAAGAAACTCTAGTTCTGTATTTTGGAGGCATGGAAGGGGATCTGTTCTCAGAGAAGTAAATGCAGATCAGAAAAAGGACACAGTCCTAGCAGGCTCATCACTCCTTTCAAATAGAGATTAGGTTTTGCAAATTCCCTCGTGGGATTATCAAGACTGATTTTGATAACAATTGACCTTCAGGATGCCCATTTTGGTGTAAATATGACTACTTAAGGAACCTTTCAGGTTTTCTAGCATGAGCATCCTAGTATTAAGGAAAGGTTCTGCTCTTCAGATTTTCTCTGGCATCAAGGATGCTCATCAAGTACTGATCTTTAATAAAAACTCACTTAAACAAACAGTCCGGGCTTGTGTGCTTTCCAATAACATGCTGTTTTGAAAAGTTGGTGTTAGCAGGTTGTGTTTGCTGCAGATTCTGCATCATATCACCTGGCAGCAAAATTATAAGGTAGAGAGATGATGTTCATAACACTTTGGTTTAACAGAAATGCTTTAATGGGAGGGCAGCATCAGAAGTGTGACTGGGGAAATAAAACGGTCTGAGTAAAACAAATTCCTGGTTATGTCAGCTGGAATCCAATCAAGGAAGCTGTTTAGATGTTGTATGTTCTCTTCCTGTGGTAGTTAGAACTCTTCAAGGCAATAATGACATATTTTCCTCTTCTGGTTTAGCAGTAAACTTTCTCATTTTTTATCAGTAAAAAGAAGTTTATTTGAAGTATGATAATAGGACAATCAAGCTGTTGAGACCTTTTTAAATTGTAAGGTGGTGAACTAATGCTACAGTCGGGTGACCATGAGTATAGATAGTGATTTATGGAAGGTTGTATAATGTATATGGTGTACAACCTGAAGAACATTGCTTCTTCAATTCATTAATACTGTGTCTTCACAGATATGGCTTCCATATTACCAAAGCTTCATATTTCATCTGCCATGATCCTAAAGTTATTCAGCAGCTTTTTGACAACCTTAGAAATTTTGATGGAAAAAACACATACCCAAAATCTTGTGGTAGATTTAAAGTTTCTGGCATAAGGGATCTAACTACTGGATATGACAGCAGCCAGCCAGATCAAAAGGCTGTAAGTATATTTTTAAAATTATATATAAATAATGTATGTATATACACATATTTTAAAAATTCTATGCAGAAACACTCTCAACATTATGTTACATCCTGAATTTTAAAATATTAGATTGGGGGTGATTGTTTCGTGTCAGTGGGAGGAAATTAAGGTTGGGGGAGGGGGTGAGAGTTGGGATTTTTTGTTTCATTCTGTGTTTTCTCTCCCCAAAGTGACATTCTGTAAAGGCAGGTAGGAGGATCTTGCTGTCTTGCTACAGCAATCTTGCATTATTTTCTCATAAGTGTAAGTTAAACTGTCTACTGAGGTACAGTTTTGGGTTTTCTAGTTTTTCACAGTCTGTGTTCCTTTTTTTCCTGGGAAATGCTGTTGAAGAGCAGTTTCTATTTCTGTAAAAATGTTGCCTAGACTTCACAGAATGGTAGGGGTTGGAAGGGACCTCTGGAGATCATCTAGTCCAACTGCCCTGATGAGGCAGGTTCACCTAGAGACGGTCGCATAGGAATGCATCCAGGAGGGTTTTGAATGTGTCCAGAGACTCCACCACCTCTCTGAGCAGCCTATTCCAGTGCTCCAATCACCCTCATAGTAAAGAATTCCCTCCTCATGCTTCGATGGAAATTCCTATGTTCAAGTTTGTGTTCGTTATCTCTTGTTCTGTCACAGGGCACCTCTGAAAAAAGACTAGTCCCATCCTGCTGACACTAGCCCTTTCAGTATTTATAAACATTGATAAGATCCCCCCTCAGTCTTCTGCAGACTGAAGAGACCCAACTCCCATCAGTCCATCCTCATAAGAGAGATGTCCTAGGTCCCTAATCATCTTCATAGACTTGAAATGAGTATCCAAGCGGTAATTTACTGCTACCGGATTCTAGGCTGAGGGTAAGGCTGTGATTTGCCTGCTGTTGTCTCCAGACCACACTGATGAAAAAAACAGAATACAGCTTAATTTTAGCTGATCCTTCAGTTGCGTTACATGACGTCAAGTCATGGGTTTTGTCATGAACTCATTATATATAGTCCATTTCCAAGCTTCTAAAAAATTATTCTTACTATTTCTAGATACTTCCCACTAGTAAAAGTAGCCAAATGATAACGTTCACCTTCGCTAATGGAGGAGTGGCCACAATGAGAACCAGTGGGACTGAACCGAAGATCAAATACTATTCTGAACTTTGTGCACCTCCTGGAAACAGGTATTGTCACTTACAGCAATAAATGCTGTGTAATAGAAGCTGTGTGGATATTTGGTATTATTTTGGTGAAGAAGGGTGTCTCCATGATAAGTAATATTGCTGCAGTCATTATTTTAGCAAATGTATTTGTAAAAAGCATCAATTTTGTACAATTTGTTGATGCATTCTTGTTGTCACTAAAAGTTCTTTAAACGTAGTTTTACATTCATTAAAAACAATATAAAGAAAACCATTCTGCCTTAAATGAAAGTAAATATATTCAGTCTTTTAACATACATAGTTGCTTTAAACTTATGTAACTCTATGTAAAGTGTTCTCTTATCTTCCAGATTCTTTTATGATTAGTAATTCTATCCTTGACTGATAGCCTTACAAATTGTATAGTCTTAAAGATAAGCAATTATTAACTAAGGACAATAATTATTATATTATTATATATTATTAAGGAAAATAATGCTTTCTCACAGATGAAAATTCATCTGAAAATACTATTACAAGTATAAAGTTACATTTCTAATCACATACATTTAGTAATACAAGGTCTTCTGAACTCAAACCAGTTGTTCTATTTTAGATAATATTGTGGGTTTATGTTTCTCCATGGTCTGAAGTGCCTTCACACACATGACTTGGCAGTGAACTGTCATAAGAAACCAAGTCTAAATACCTGTAGCATTAAAAGAAAATGCAACAGACTTAAATATTTCTCATACTGGAAATGTGTTTTTTAGCTTCTCCACTGTGACACTGTTTTCTGTATTTGTGTGGATTTTGTTTCTTAGTGATGTTGAGCAGCTGAAGAAGGAACTAGATGAATTGGTCAACGCTCTTGAAAAACACTTCTTTCAACCAGAAAAAAATAATCTTCAACGAAAGACTGAATAAAATAGCAAAATTGCTACCTTAAGTGATTTTTGCAGCATTAGAAGTGCATTATTTAAGAAGTAAGGATTTTTAGGACCAAACATCTAAGAACTCAGACTAAAAAGAATTCTGCTTTTATTAAGAGTTATTCTAGGTACTCTTGGATCTAGTATCTTATTTTGGAAGGAAAGAACCTTTAGCCCTAAAGGACCAAAATTTCCCAATCTGTTGAACTGGAATCTTTATGAACTAAAAGTTGACTGCAAATGTATTTCAATCAAAACTTGTTTTAATTAAATATCATAAGTCATATCCTGACTTCTGAAGTGCAGCCTGGTTTGTGGGAGCTTTTATTTCTTTCATGTGTATGTAGTCTGATAATACTATGCACCTTTATCTAGGTTTAGATTTGCAAAGCGACTTCTTTATCAAGAAGTACTGAAAGCCTGTGGTTAGACTTTGACAAACTTGGAGCAGGTATTTCAGAACTAGTGATCTTTCTTGGGGTTTTTGGCCCAAACAAACAAGAAAGTCACAGTGTATTTGCTGAGGAGCTGTTTGCTGTGGGACTGTGCATCTTATTCCAGGTTAGAGATACTTAAACGGCCTTTTAATACTGTGAACATACAAAGATACTGTTATCTACATGAAGCACCTTTCTGTTGTCTCACTGACCTAAGCGTGATTAGTTGAATGCATCCCTCAGTTTTGGGAGCCTGTCACACTGTGTGCTACCATGACTTGATGCATAACTCTGCATGTCTAATTTAGAGCAGAAGTTTCCATTTTGTTGCATGCTGTTGTCTTCACTTGCAGAGCACAAGAGGGTTATTTGGACATCACCAGTTGTTTTTAATACAAGGGGTTTCTGCATTTTCAGTACTTCGTTTCGATATCAGTGTAGCTCTAACAGCCCCAGTACTGTTTTTCTGCAAAGAAACCTCTTTGTCAGAATTACTTCTGGTATCCCGTGGAGAATGACTAGATGCCACACCAAGCATAGTATAAATTTAGGAAATTATTCATAAAAGAGCAAACTTGCCATTCCATCCCTAGTAAATACTAGTTTACCTTGTTAGCTACGATGGTAAGCAAAGAGCACTGGATGCCTGCTTTTAGAATTATTATTGGAGGACACAAGGAAAGGTGTAGTCCCTGCATTCTAGGCTGTCACATCAGTTTTTCATGGCTGTGTGGAGTCAAAAGCAGCATCGGAATCATTCATATTGAGGTCCATCTCGATGGCACAGAAAATTAACTTCAAAATAAAGTAATAAGAAAGGTATTGAGGAAAAAAAGTATGCTGTTAATCACATCCTGGTCCTTCAGAATAGAAAGCTAAAAAGATAGGTTATTAGCACAAAGTGCTTGTTCACAGCCTCCATTTTTCTATTGCTCTTAAAGTAAACCAAAGATGAGATGGGTTTTTATTGATACGTTTGTTTGGTACCTTGAATAATGCAGCCCATAGTCCTAAATAGGACCCAAGGAACTACTGATTGTAGTAGTAACTGTAAAGGGAATCTTAATATTGATTTCAGTGCAATCAGCTGTATCACGTTGCATGAGATTTCTGTGCCTATCAACTCCCACTGTTCTTTCATTCTGAAAATAAAAGCTAAGGATAAATTAAATGCTTAAAATAAAGATATAGTAATTTAGCCTTTTTTTCATGCATGTTAAGTGTGCTAAACCAGTGCATTTGGCATGTTGTAAATCTGAACTGATTTTCAAAAGGAAAGTAGAGCTTTGAAAGACACTGAGACAGATTGATCACCAGTCCTTTTCCATCTGACCTTGTGGCAGAAACAAACTCTTTGTTCATTAAATCTGAAGGCAACATTACTGGCATTTTAAGATTTGGGTGTTTGTCATCTTACTTTTGTCCCTGATAGTATTTTGGGAGTTCCAAGTCCAACTCATGCCTTATCATCTAGAATTGAGATGGACAGCATCTTCAGGACCATCAATAAGAGTAGGACATGAAAACAAGGATCTATTATTAAGGAATTTAAACGACAATTTTAGCTTTTGCCGAAGTATAAATGTGAAGTACTTTTAAACAGCAGATGTTGTATTTCCTTTACTTTGTCAGTACCTGCGATGCTGGGTCCCTAGCTGCCCAAGACCTGAGAACAACAGGTGTGTGGTACAAGTTTGTGAGAGCAGAGTATGAAATGGTGCTGACACGTTGTAGAAGAAAACATACACTTGGGTCTTTGAGGTTTCTGTGATAAGTTTGAATATGGCAAGAGCTGAGAAGATAAATTAAGCAGGAACCTTACCCACTGATCCCTAACCCTGCTATTGCAAAGGTTCCTCTTTTCTTCTTTCCCTTCCCCTCAGCACACAAGGTCTTGCTTTCCTTAGTTCTGAAGAGGCAGTAGGGAGATGTGAAAGAAGAAAGGGGGAAGATTAAATTGAGATAGCAGGTGGAGATTGTGTACTCCTGTACTCAAGTAGGAGAACAATACGTGTTATTTCATATGTGCTATTGCTCCGTATTTTGCACATTGATTAAATAATAAGAGCAGGAGGATGAGAAACAGAATGGAAGACTGGTTCACCTGATTCTCATAACTTGATTTTATTTGTTTCCTCTGCCATTCCCAGTAAGAGCCTGTCTATGTGGAACATCCTCCCTCGAAGGAACGCTGTCTTTTGGGGGTGTGGGATAGTGGCAGATGTATGGCGTCATGTTCAGCTGCACCATTAGTTGTGGCAGAATAAGTAGAAGGATGAAGTTTGCAGGGGAAATGGAATCTGGTTTGTAACTGTAAATCATAGCTACACAGTTCTTATAATGCAGAACTTTTAAAAGCTTTATTAATCCTCCCAGAAGTCAAGTTCTCTAAGCTTGTTATTTTCAATACAACTTGGAAGATTGCTCCAGTTGTGTAGGTGGCTGTGGGGAAAGAACCTGTTGGAAAGCTCGAGAAATGTCTTGGCATCATGAGGGGAGGGATGTATGTGCCATTTGGATTCAGCTATGACTTGTTTCACCTGGCATGCAAATTCAGTTGGTTCTTCAAGAAGCAGCACTTTTTAATCTGGTGGCATTGGGCCTTTTGGCTTCTGGGTACCAGATCTGGTAGCAGTCTGTTGCTATTGGTCTGGCACATACACTACAAGTGGAATGTCCATGCCTATCTCTAGCCCAGCATCAGGTTAAGGGAGGAGAAGGAGGAGGCACAGGTGCATGGTCACCAGAACAGAGTAAGGGGCCTTATTTCAGGGTACTGGCTATGTGAGAAGTGGAAGGGTCAAAGTTGGGTGTATACCTCAATTTCACTCTTAGTACATGAGGCTCATGACTTAACCACAGGCCACCCTTGCAAAACATGTTTTCCTGTGCTGCATTGCAGCCTGAGCTTTGAAGCAAATGGCTTTTCACAAGCTCCCAGCCCAGACTGCTTTCTGGCTGACTAGATGACATTGTTTAGTGCTTCTGAGACCGATTTGTTTTTTGTGACCTGGCCTCTTTGTGATCATTGTGGACTGAGGGTCGAGATTAAGACATGCCACCCAGCATCAGCACCTTTGACAGAAGATACGGCAATAGGGAGCATACCATGCTGGGTTGTGTATCATCTTCCTGAGTGTCAAAGACAAAAGCTTATTAAAAGAAAAATGTTGAGGCAAGAGCTGTAGTGCACATATGATAAATGTAAAACACTCCCTCAGCAGCCTAAGTAGGCAGAGAATGAGTGGTGCTACAAATCTGTGGTGTGTGCGGTGGACCATGCAGCCTCTGCCTGCAGCCCCAGTTGTATCCGACCTTAAGCTGCTGTGTAGATGGATGGGCTACCTGCTACTCAGCTGGTGAGATCCCCAGCTGTGGGGGTGTCCCAAGCTGGAGTACATAGACGGAGGAGTGGTTCTGTGGGAGGCAGGCTGGAGCAATGCCTTCAATTTGGGTACTGCTGAGCTATACTCTGGGCAGGGGAAGATTTGTGAATCTGTACAAGCCTGTAGCCTTGGGCTTTGTCCCAGGAGATGGTTCTCCCCTTCTACTCTGCTCTTGCGAGACCCCACCTGGAGTAGTGCATCCTGCTCTAGGGTCCCCAGCACAAGAAAGACACATACTTGTTAAAGCACGTCCAGATGAAGACCATGAAAATTGTCAGAGGGCTGGAACACCTCTCCTATGAAGAAAGGCTGAAAGAGTTGGGTTGCTCAGCCTGAAGAAGAGGGCTCTGGGGAGGCCTTATTGCAGCCTTTAAATATATAAAAGGGGCCTATAAGAAAGACAGAAAGACACTTTTTACCAGAGCCTGTAGTGAGAGGACAAAGGGCAACAGCTTTAAACTGAGAAAGGGTAGATTTAGATTGGATATAAGGAAGAATAGTGATGAGACAATAGAAGACATTGCACAGAGAATCTGTGGGTGCCTCATCCCTGGAAGTGTTCAAGGTCAGGCTGGACAGGGCTCAGAGCAATCTCATCTAGTTAAAGATGTCCCTGCAAGGCCCCTTCCAACTGGAACCATTCCATGATACTTTTATTTTCATTTGTAGTGTGGCAGGTCTCACATTTCTTTTGTTACAGAATGTAGTAAAGGATGCTTTACTGAATTTGTGTGGAAGGTCTGAAGACAGTAGGGTTACACATCCTAAATTTGTTTTCTGTATTTATCTAAACAACTCCACAGGCTAAAGAGGCATGTTTGTTTTACATCTGCCTCTACATGCCAAGTCGGGATCTGGATTTTGCTAATGTTTCCTCTGTCTCTAGTAAAGCCATTGGCCAGAGTCTCTCAAGGTGCTCCGCTCTTGAAGGATACTAAGGAGAACCAGATAGCCTGGTATCTTCCTTAGTCCTTGTGACAGGCTGCATTTCTGCTGATCTGTTGCTGTTATTTGTGCAACATCTACAGGCATTAATTACTACTTTTGTCCTGCCTAGAGATCTCCTAGGAACATCTTCTCTGCTAGCAAGCAGTCTCATAGTGCTGAGGTGGATGGCAGGCTGCCTGGCTGGTTCTGCTGATACCAGGGCCATTACAATGTTACTGCACCTATTGTCATTGTCTTTGCCATATTCCTTGTTTAGACCTTCAGAGGGAACCTCCTCATCCCTCTCATCTTCTACCTAACTGATCCCCTAAACTGGTTATCTCTAGCAGGTACTGGTACAGTAAGACTGTGTTTTATTGTCACTAGGCCGAGAACCCCTTTGTTTCAGGTTATAGAGAAGGTCTTGCAGAGCAGGTGAATATGGATTAAGGCATGACAGAAGGGCCTTTATAGACATCCTACACAGGCCTATGAGAAATTATGTGCTGTACACTGAACGGATGAACTCAGATAACTCTGCAAGCATCTCAGAAGTCTGTCAGCAGGGCCAGCAATGAGCTAAGACATCCTTAAGATGGCTTTAGAACATCCCCAGAAACAGTACAGATATGGTCAAGATGATGGCCAAATCTGTATCATTCTGTCTTCCCACAGGCAAGGAATTTACTTGCTCTACCCAAAGAGAAGTTCACAAGCTTATGTTGGGGGGGAACAAATAAAAACCCAATGCAGTGATGTGGCAAGCTGATAGAACGGTTATGACAAGCTACAGAATTACAAGATGAAACTTGTTGCTCGAGTCTTTACTAACCTTGCATTGCGTCAGAGAACGTGGATCAAGAACTAAAATAAAGAACTGAAATAAAGGCAGTAGAAGGACTGCAGACTGGAGAGAAGTTAGTATTGCAAGCTGGATGCTAATCTACAGCTTCTTCATAGCTGGTCTAATTCTTCCATCAAAGTGTTGTGTAAGATAATGAAGCCACTTTAGAGATGATTAGTCCCAGAATGGACATGGGGAAAAAAAAAAAAAGTATCTATATAATCTGTGAGTTACCAGCCTTCAACTGGGAGCACAGACACAGTATTTTTTCCAGAAATGGCAACTGCCATGACTTGAATAAAGAACATTTGCAGCCCACACTGAACCCAAGTGTAAGGGAATCCCTGGCTCCTCCTAAAGAAAGACATGTCCCTAAGTTACCAAAACCATGTAAAAGTAGCTTGTTTTGTATAACAGATGAACACTCATAATTCCAATGAAAGTTGTAAACATTTGATCCTACAAGGAATCGTGCCTATGGAGCTAGAGGGAAAGTGCCTCTGGACAGAGGAGAAATTAGCATAGTACTAAAAACTCTGCCAAAAAATAAAAGCCTAGCAATGCTTTTATTGTAGATTGATGAACTTCACTTTAAGGTGACTAGTTTGTTTACTAGTTAAACATATATCGACCACTGAATTTTTTAGCATTTTTTCTTTTTTTGATACACTTTATGAAACAGTTTGGCTGGAAGGAAATAATTACATCTCATCTTCTTTACAGGCTATGAACTTAGTCCACAGCATATTACCAAAAATGCAAGTACAGTATTTGAGTTGCAGAAGGATTAGTTTGAGATTTTTGATATATAACAACAAATCATACAAGGATAACTGGAATTCACTATAAAATAATATTTACTATATAATCAATGATTTTCATGTTGTACAAGTGTGTGTTTAAATCTGTAAGTAGTTCACCTATAAGGTTTCTATAAAAGAAGTTTCCTCTTTACTATTGTTTTTCAGATTTCTAGTAGTTGTGGGGTTTATTTTGATACACTAACAATAAGCAAACCTTAAATCGTTGTTTAACAGTTACCATGAATACCAACATTAAATTTCTATTAAATTAACATTTGTTAGCTAGGCAGCAGCATAAGTCTTTACAAGATTGGAGACTTTTAGGATTCCATGGCTGAAGGCATCTGTTTGCCATAAATAAGTAAAATCCAAAAATTAATTGTAAATAAAAATAATGACCAACAAAACTGTTCTCTGCCCATAAATACAGAAGTAATCAAAGGTAATTAAACTGAGTTGAATTACTTTCCTTCATGATATTTCTTTGCTCTATGTAAGCACACAGATTCATCAAGAACATTTCTGCTCAACTTCCAAGTGTAAGCCAACATTTGTACAGCAATTGCCAGGTAACTAAAATGAGGTCATGCACCATCAGAATACTGTGCATAATGGGATGAGCCTATTAAACTGTCCAATCACATCCTAACACCCAGCTAAATAAAATGGAATATAAATGATGGCATAGCAACAGCAGCTTCCAAACAAAAGGAAAAGCTTAAAATACCCACACAATCACTGGTAAGTAATTTTCAAATGTATTTATGGGAATGAAGGGGAGGGAGGATTAATCATGACATCTGAAACATGCAAAACCACAGTGACAGCAGGCAGGATCTGTGACAGGAGCTCAATTCTTTGACTCTTCTATCATGATCAGTGAGAACAGAAAGCCTATTGTCTGTGAAGGTAATCACTAATGTTGCTGGCATACATTTCCACAGCATATTAAATAAGCAAATGTGCCATAATAACTTACACAAATTCTGTTTATGAAATGTCTGCAACTATATATAAATAGCATCTGGAGATACACTGTCATTGGATAAGAATGTAGTACTTCATCCAGAGCTCACTTAAGTCAAAGGACTGCAAAACAGTATCATGTCCTTAATAAGGTATTAAACAGATTTACATTAAACACATCACAAATAAAGACTTTGGATGGTTAATACAGCAGCAATAGAAAATTCATCATGTGTAATCCAGAGGGAAAAGCATAGAGGCTTACAATGCAACTGAAGCACAATGCAGGTGCTCACATTTCAAATTCATGATCCAAACTATTACTGCTCAACTGCTGCCGAACTATGGAGCAACTTGAACTCTGAAAGCATCTTGGGTGGAAACTTACAACTTTCTTTTTGCCTCATGGTACTTCAAAAAGATGAATCCACAGTAACAGAAGCCCAAAGTTCTGTCCTCACCCATGGCCAGGCACATTCAGCCTAAATTTGTATTAATGAACAAGCCTACCCCAAATGGGAGTCAAATGAACAGATGCTTCTCCTTCTTAGCCGACAAGAGAGGCTTCACTGCCTACATGTTCTCATAGTGTGCCTCACACAAGTCTGTATATTCACATTCTGAACAAAAGGCAGTGGTGGAGTTTTCTTTGAGGGATTTTGTTTGTTTTTTCAAGTGTTACTGGACAAAATGAACATGGTTAAACTGTTGTTCTTTCATAGATAGTGTTTGCAGGATATGGAAAGCCCAGGCTGATTTTCCTCCTCAGTATGAAGAAGTTAATGTGATGGTAGGATGTTTTAGGTAATAGGCTACTGTAAAGAAAAAGTAGCCCATGATGGAAAAAAGAACAGAGATTTACTGTTTCAGAAAATCTAAAAATGATTAGGAAGTCTGGTGCTCAGGGCTTTCACCTGAATACAGGGATTCCAGTCCCTCGAACACATGGAAGCGGATACTTTTGTAGGGATTGGAACATATGAACCTGTTCTGTTTTTTTGTTTTCACAACTTCCCCCCTGCCCCCTAAGTAACAGTTCAATCGGGAAGCACAGAGAAGGAATGCTGTCTAATGTACCCTGGAGGATGATTGAAAACTCATGGGAGGCAGGCCAAACACTTTTAGGCTGAGTAGGAAACAAACTGGTCTTCCTGCACCTTGGATAAACAGACCTAAAAGAGTAACCTTTTTGTTTTTCAAATATAGCACCTAAATACCTATCTTCAGGGAAGTGGTTGTTGGGATTAGAAGAATGGGGCATAGCATCTTGCAGACCTGATAGGTACTAAAACCAGAAAGAGAAGGTGACTTTGCAGACAATCTCATCTTCTACGTCTGTATTTCCTTACATAGTGCATGAGCCACATAACATTAAACCACCCTTCTACTGCAGGGAGACCATAATGAACACTTGCAGCTTTTCCACATGGCTATTCAGATAGCATTCTTTTGTCCTGTGAGAGTTGTTTTCCCTCGTTATCACCAGCTACATCAAAGTGTTCCTATCTCAATGCTCTTTGTTTCATCTGCTACAGCTCTGAACTCTTTCTTGTGCATTGTTTCTAAACCCTTTCTGCGAACAATTTGATTTCTCTCATAGCACTGTGTTAAGTCTGTATTGCCAGCACTGAAATGGTCTTACACATACACTGCTGACCATGGTAGAGATTGCTCCAGATGCTTACTGTGACCTGTGTTTCTCTGCTCTATCTCAGTAATACGTTGTTCATATTATGACATTTTCATCTGTTCTTTTCATCTGTTGAGAGACATCAGACTAATACCTTCTAAAACCTTTGACAGAACATATTTTTATTACTTGGATTTTTTATTTAATTTTGTAAAAAAGCAAAATAGTCTAAAATAAAATTGTCACAAAATGCTGCAAATATTATACTAAAATGTCCTTTCTTTCTGAGGCACTCAGATACTATATTTTTACCACACCTTACCAATAAGCATTATAGAAATTGACTGGATTAAACAGATAATGAGTGACTGTTCCTGAATACTTTTTCGAGGTGTTTGCCCAATATAAACACTTAAGAGTTTGGGGGTTTTTATCTCCTGTTATCTGTAAGGAAATATTTTATGTCTACTTGAAAGAAAAAAGGGAACTTTTTTCAACATTAGAGAAAATGGAACTATTAAACCCATGTAAGTGTAGCTCTTATCCAAGGCATTTCACTTTGCTTATAAAATACTGTATGAGAACATGAGTAAGGTTGATAAAAAACTCTGCTAGACAAAGAAAACATATGAGACAGAGATAACAGGAAAAATAAGAGGGCCTCATGAATGAGTTCAAGCATAGACTGATTTCTTTCCCAGCTATTGAAAAGGAGAAGGAAGAAAGTATTTGCATTTGTGATGCTCTAGTATTGTTTTCCATTGTTGTTCAAGGATTTTCCAAGCAGCAAGAAACAGTCTTCTATGACCCTTATTTGTTTATCACGTTCTGAAAGGCAACAGTGAAGCAGTAAAAAGTTTTCCTAAATAATTTATTGGTAATTTGGAAGCGCATGAGCCTTGGCTGAAGTGCTGGAGCTGCCTGGGTGGGGATTGCAGTTCGTCTTCTAGAACATGTTTGTCAGAAGCTTGTGATGCTCAGGCAGCAGGTTTAAAACCACCAAAAGGACACACTTGTCTCATATACTGAGGCTGACAGGTGACAGCTGGAGTAAAACCTGTGATGGTGTAAAAACGTAAGACCGACATAGTTTGCAGAGGTGACATTCTTATTTCCAAGGAATATAAAGGATGTCAATGAAAAACAAGAGACACTTACACCTATTCCCATGTCTCAAGGAGAAGCTACAAACTATGAACAGAGAACCAGTGCTCTGAGGGAACTACTGCTTTCACACTTCAATTCACATACCAAAGATCCTGTGAAAGTACACCTAGCAAGCAAAAGCCATGAAGATACAACCATCGTGCACTTTGCAAGTACCATACCAAAATGGGACTTTTCATAATCTGGCGCAACATTGTGCTTGCATTTGACAGTTTACTTGACTGTTTCCCTTACAGCATAGCACATGTGCAGCAGCAGAGCAAATTCCCTTGAGAAAGCTCTGATTCCACAAATGTGCACAGGCTTAAATCAGTGGGTTTACTGCCAAGAAGACTTGAAATTGAGTGCAAAAGCGGTTTGCAGAATGAGGATGTAGGGTGCCTTGATCATCTGGGAAGCGCACTTGCAGAGGAGTATAATTAAGTCTCCGGATCCATTCATTCCTTATCCTCTCTGGCAACTGAAAGACCAACTAGTGCCACCTCAGGGTGATTACATATCTAACTCAGGGCGTATACATATATACATGTGTGGCTTCTTGTGAATGGAAGGAACGGGAGGAAGGTGAGAAGGTGATTCAGAGCTGAGCCCCATGGCCAGAGCTGGGCCCAGACCCGAGCGAGGATCTGACTGCTTCGGATTCCAGGTGCCGGGCTAATTCCAGTTTTTTGAGCAAACCGTCCTTTGAAAGCAGTTCCCGCCTTACCTTCTTCGCTCTCAACTTCACCTATGCTCGGGCTCACTCCGGCAAAGCGACAACGACACGTTTTCTGCGGGAGATCAGAGGCTGTGACAGACACCTGGGGCAGCGCCGCCGAAATGCTCCTCGAGAGTGACGAAACGGGCCAGAGGAGGGGGCTTCAGCTGCTCGCTGTCGTGACATGGGCGCCCGCCTGTCGCCGGCTGCCCGCCACCGGCCGCCTCTGGCGGCCGCCTGTGCCCCCTCGGCCCCCGCCGGGCCGAGGACCCGCCGCCTGTTGCTATTTTGGTCCGCGCTGGCTGTGGCGGGAGGAGGGAGGCGGCGAGCGGCAGCCGCCGTGTGTGCGGCCCAGCCTCCCCCGCCCGAACTGCCAGCAGGTAGGGGTAGGGCGGCCCGTCCTAGCCGGGGCGGACAGCAACAGGAGGCAGCGAGCAGCCCCCCTCGCCCGGCCCGGCCCGGCCCAACCGCGGCACTCGCGTTGCCGGTGCCCTGAGGCGCTGGTGTGGCCTCACCTTCACGGGTCCGGCGCCCGTTAGCGGTT
>JANHFX010015662.1:0-34434 GCA_027560015.1 Chloroceryle amazona
CGCGGGCCGGCCGCAGCGAGGCCCGTTAGGCGTCGGGTGCACGGCGGGGCCGGATAGAGGTGGGCGGCCGCCGGCCCGCGGCCCGCCCCCGGCCCCTCCAGACGCCGCGCCGCCGCCGCCGCGGCCCAGTCACCATGAGCGGGGCGCGGGGCGCGCTCGGCCTAGGGCTGCGGGCGGGGCGACCGCGCTGGCTGTGGGGGGCGGCGGCGGTGTTGGTGCTGGGCGCCCTGTTTGGGGCCTGGCGTTGGACCGGCAGGCGGAGGCTGGCGGGTGGGCGCCGCCGCCGCCTGCAGCGGGTGGGGACGGTGTTGAGCCTCTTCGTGTACCCGGTCAAGTCGTGCCGGGGGGTGGCGGTGCGGCAGGCGCAGGTGACGCCGATGGGGCTGCGGTGCGGGGACCTGCGCGACAGGTACGGCGGGGGTGGGCTGGGCAGCGGGGGAGGCGCGGTGCCGCTGTCCAGGCCGGGCCGCGGGCAGGCCCTGCTGCCAGGCCTTCTTTCTGGCTCTCCGTCTGTTAAAGGCCTCTGGAGACACAGCTGTTGTGCTGGTGCTTTCGTGCCCCGCACTCCGCGGTGCCGCGGCGGGAGGAACCTGTGCCCAACGTCGGCCTTTAACGTTGTTGAACGGGTTTCTGTCCCTTGTCACACCCCAGGTTTTGGCTTGTGACCAAGGAAGATGGGCACATGGTTACAGCTCGCCAGGAGCCACGGCTGGTCCTCATTTCTGTTAGCTGTGAAAATGGGCACTTGGCCTTGGAGGCCCCAGATATGAAGAAGCTTTGTGTGCCTGTAAAGCTCCCCAGGAAAAATCCAGTGCTGAATTGCAGGTACTGAGGAAGGTGGTTTTTCTTTCCCCCTTCCCTTCTCTTTAAATACTGCCTCGCACTTACATGCTTTGCTTTTCAAGACTGTGTGATGGTCTGTGTTTTTTATGCAAAAACTGGAGGCTGAAAGTTGTGCGTCTTTGCTGCTTTGCTGCAGGGTCAGTCTCCTCATCTGCTTAATGGAGAGAGACTTCAGACCAGGGCTTGCACTGACACGACAAGGGACAAAGGTTTTAAACTGAAATAGGGCAGATTTGGATTAGACATAAGGAAGAAAATTTTTACAATGAAGGTAACCAGCACAGGCTGCCCGGAGAAGTTGTGGATGCCCCAACACTAGAAGTGTTCAAGGCCAGATTGGACAGCACTTTGAACAACCCATCTTGTGGAAGGTGTCCCTGCCCATGGCAGGGGGTTGGACTAGATGATCTTTAAAGGTCCCTTCCAGCCCATCAGTGATTCTGTGAAACTCTCTTCAGTGTGTTACACAGGAGGCCAGGGTTGATTTGCTTAGTAAACGTTGTAGTTTTACTCTGCTTAACAGTGGTGAAAACAGATTTGATGAAAAGATGACACAATATTGAAAGGCCCTGCATTATACATCCGCTAAATTAGCTGTGATCTTCAGTCTTCATAGAATACCATGTCTATTCACTTATGTTTGCTTCTAGTGTTTTCATTTTTGCTTGGGTGAGCACCTCAGAGCCTCAGTTATGCATGTTGGTATTTCTTGGTCACCACTAGTATATGCATCTGTATTTTTGGATACACGCTGGCTATTTGGAATTGGTGAGATGTTGGAGTTTAGATTCCCCCCCTGGCCCGGTCCGTAGGCATTTAACCAAGGTGCCTAAATTAAGAATTTGGTTGTCTGAAACTTACTGTGTGGTCAGAGAGGAAAGCATCCCCAGAGAGCAAGTCATTCCCTGTAGGTGCTTCCTCAAAGGGATTTTAGGTGGGTGGGTTACGAACATTATTTTTACAGTCATTTAGCTGTGCACCTAGAGTTTTAGTGTATGAATGCAGACCTAGTTATTTTATCCATGTATTGAAATCAGTGCTGGAAAATTGCCAGGAGAAGCAGAAAAGTTTTCACTGCTAAACTGTCAATTAATATGTAAGACTGTTTAGTAACTCTAAATGGTGTTAGCATTGATACTGCAATTGATACTGCAAAGATACTGAGAAGGGTTTTTTTCTTCAGATAGCAGAGAAGGTTAATGTACCAGCGGCTAAACTAAGGCTCTGCTGGAAAGGAGCTGCATTCCCTAGCTTTTAGCATAAACCTGTTGCTGTGGAAGCCCTTGATCAGCACAGCTCACTATCTCTGTTTATCCAAGGCAGGTGCAAATGACAAATCATAGCATTTCTCGATGGAGAAACAGGACAGTCTTTTACAATTCTGTCTATGACACCTATATGTTAGCCAGTGACCCAGACAGTACAAAAACATGCAGTTTTCAAGATGTTTTTTTTCTAAAATCTGTAGCGACATTAGAAAAACATTTAAATCGACACAATACATTTCAGTAATGAAAATTTATCTTCCATTTTCCAATTTTAGATCTCAGTGATTTGTTCTCTGCATTTTTTTATTTTTTATTTTCTTTTTAATTTTTTTTTTGTTTTTTTTTTCCTTTGTAAACTGGTGCACTCTCAGGCTTTAAGATTGCTAGAATTTGGGAATACAAATATCCGAAAGTTAGATGCATGTAAATGAACTTTAAAAATTACCAAGTTGTCTGGTATTGTAGGTGGTGTCACAGGACACGAAATAAGCAATAGCCGCAGTTAAACATTGCCTCAACCTTTTCAGGAGGACTGGAGGTTTTGTGTGACTCTGCCGTGCTTAAACAATTTGCCATTTGTCAGCTCCAGGCTGATTCTTTCTCATCTGTTCAGCCATTCGTAAGAATGAGGTTTGTGAATAGTACTACTTTCATGCAAGTGAAGATTTGGCTTTTGCTCCTAGATTCTCACCTTCCAGCTTGTGAGTGGGAGAGAGCAAGGTCCTCCGCACAGGCTTGTCACTTATTTTGCCACTGGGCAAGAGTTATGTCTTCAGACTGGTGCTGAGAAAGTAGCTGAGAGCTGAGGCAATGCAACAGTGGGTCTGGCTGCAAAAAGCAAATGCTAATCTTGAAAACTTGTAGGTCCAGTTGCAAATTTTATGGGAATATTTAAAAATCCTGTGTTTGAGGGAGTTAAATGTAGGTCTGAGGCCACTGTGTAGGCAGTTTCTGTTTGTGCAAATGTTATAGCCCTCTGGTTAAGAAGCGTGATGTTCTCCATTTGTGCCCTTTATCAGAATGTGTGGCAATACTTCAATTGCATGTTCTGTTCCCGTGGATCCCTGTACCACCAAGGGCTCAGGGTAGATCTGCTTTGTGGGTGGAAAACAGTAGTGTTGGAAGCTGTAATAGAAGGCAGGCAGGAGCTGAGAGGATGGAGAGAAGAGAAAGGCAGTGGAATGCTGTCGGGTACAGTGACATTTCATCCCAGCTTGCACCACAGAGTTGATAGAGGGATTCCAGCAAACAGAGCAGGGATATTGCTGTCAGCACCCTACTGATTCAGCTCTCCTCAAGATGAGTAAAGAAAGGCTCTTAGGAGCTGGGCTCAGGCTAAATGAACTGCCTGGGTATCTCTATGCTTTAAGGTTATGATTGCAGAGGTAGAGCAAACGGAAGTGGATTTGGGTCACAATTACTACATTGAAGAGAGTATTAAAACCATTCACAGCTGGTGTTGAAGTTTATTGAAAGGTTGAGCTGAGGTTCACCTTTTCTTGCCAGGAAGGTGTTGCATAAACTTGTTTGTATTCTGTTGCCAGTGGCTTTTTATGCCCCATGGACTTTGCTTCCACTATAAATCTTTAACCTCTCTTAAGATACCGAGCTATTCTATAGCTAAGTTTCACTCAGCTCTGACTAAATTTTTACAGCACTAAAATCTAAAGGAAAGCTTCCTTAACAATCAGGGACATTTACAATGTTATTACATTTGTAAATTTCAGTTACAGTAACAAAGCACATCCTTTCAAGCTACTGTTCATTTTCTGACATTGATTAGATTTCAGTTAATTTCTGTGTAGAAATCTTTTGATGCTGCAGTCACGTCCAAATGAAAGAACAGGTGTTTTTTTTATCTGAAAGTATGGTAATCAGGTAGGTTTGTTTCTGGTCATTGATGTGACAGCTCTGGGCACCTAAAGGCTATTTCATGGCTCATTCTTTCACCGGTATCAGCTGTCATGTCCATGTTATTAAACTTTCAAAACAACATGGCTGCAAGGAGTTTTCGCGTGCTGGAAATGATCCTTGTGCCAGATTCAGAAACCAACTTCCACCTTGTTATAACCCAGGTGGTTTGTTTACTGTGTCTGGCTACTGCTGTGAGAATGAGTTGTTTGCCTATGAATAATAAGCGTGCCTGCACCTTTGGCTTCCCAGCTAACTTGATGATGTGTCTTGTGACCCTTTAGGGTGTTTGGACTGGATATCCAAGGCAGGGACTGTGGAGATGAGGTGGCTCAGTGGATCACCAGTTTCCTGAATTCAGAGCCATATCGACTGGTGCACTTCGAGCCCTCCATGATACCAAGAAAGTCAAAGGACATAATAAACCTTTTCCGAACCACAGATGAGGTAAATGAATGTTCTTTTTCCCAGAAGTACTTTCTTTTAAACCATTTTCTACCCACTGAAACATGCCCCTTTTGTGAGTCAGTGAATACACAGAAGTTATGTTTTTAAAGATGTTTTGATGGTGTAATCTGTGTTGCATAGAAAACCTACATTTCCTATCCCCTGTTAGATCTAGGAGTGTACTGATATGAGCTGTGTTACTTTCTATTTTGTTTAAAGGAATAATGCTTAATCCAGGGCTCTGTAGTTGTGGGGGTACAAATTAAAATCCAAAGAAGGTTACAAAGATTTAATTTCTCTCTCTTTCTATGGGAAGAGGCTTGAAGGTGTGATACTGGAGAAAGTTAATGCAGGTAGGGAAGGGAGATGCTGTGTTCAGACATCCTCATATCATTAGAGCCACTGATACCATTCTTTTTGTCTGAACATCTTTCACACGAAGACGTGATGTTATTATCTATAGAGCATCAGTGTTTTGCATGTTGCACAATGAGAAGAATGTATGTTCAACTACGGACTTTTATAGATATGCATTTATTATGTAAGGGCACTGAAACCAATACAGAAGACTAGGTTTCAGCAAAAGGGATGTCAGATTAGGAGGGGTGACATGAGGAATCCTGGAATGAAAAGATGGCAGAATTGTTTAGTTACAGTTTTTGTTTAGTTATTGTTTGCTTAGTTGTGGTTATAAAGGCATGTACAAGGTGTAATATAAGGGGTAATGTAAGAGAAAGACGGAGTACACACTAAAGCTCTTGCCAAAATGTGTCTCTCTCTCTCTTTTTTTTTTTTTTTTTCTTTTTAAACTATACTGCTAGCACATACAGGAGTTTCTGTGAATGCTGTTCATTGTCCTAGTTTGCTAAAATGGCAGCCTTCCCACTTCCAAGCGGATTTGGACTGACAAATGGGCAGTTGCAATTTAGTATTGCTATTCTGTATGTGAAACTCCCCCTGGTGTTGTGATAAGATAGTTCTGTCTGTAACACCCAGAATGAATGGCTGGAACATGCATACACTATGAGTTTGTGAGAAGTTGAAGTAGCTTATACAATTTTGTTTTAATTCTATGAATAGAAGTTTAATTTTACATCTTCAGTTAATCAGCTTGCTGTAGTTACTGAAATATGAAATATTATTTTACTTGTTAACCTTCTTCCAGGAAAATTAAAACCTGGATGCAGCAGCCTAACAGTCGGGCTAATATGTGGCCACTGGTTCCAATATATCTGTCCTTTTGCCACTCAGTAACTTTCCTCCTGTGCTCTTATGGCAACTTTAGGATTTGTTTGTGTTTGTTTATGTAGGTTGCCTATCCTGACTGTAGCCCAGTCTTGATCCTCTCAGAAGCTTCAATGGAAGATTTAAATAACAGGCTGGAGAAGAAAGTTAAGATACAGAACTTCAGGCCAAATATTCTTGTGACAGATTGCAGCGCTTTTGAGGAGGTAAAAGAACTGTCTTAAATGTCTTTTTGAAAGCTTGGTTACGTTTCCTAGTAGCTCAGTTTCCTTGTATGATGGTGCCGACAAGAATGAGTAAAGGTGCTATTCTGTGATTTATTTTTTTTTTACAAGGATTCCAGAGGGATTGAGCTTCTGCTCACATCAGTGCATGTGAAACATTGAGGGAAGAGACAGGTCTGTGAATGCTTATTCAGCTTGGCAAAGGATTAAAATAAGTGTATTTAAATGACAAGCTTCCTACTGGAATCTCATCTTTTAAATGTAAAGTATGGAAAGCTATGCATGCTGTAATTGATCAGTTAATGACACAAATGAACAATTTATGAATTAACAGTGTGATGTTTTATGCTATAGCCTTTGGCCCAAGAGTTAAACTGACCCTGGCAGTACTGCAGCTTGTCACGTCATCTCTGACAATATTCTGGTAGTTCAAAAAAACCACTATCTAGGAAGGTGTCTGATGATGAAGTGAACTGGAGTGGTGACATTTATGTGTTATTATGTCATGTTGCCATTTTTCTAAAGAAATTACCCTGGATAGATCTGTTATTTTCCAAATCTAAGAAATTCCTGAAGTGGGAATGGGTTTTCTTCTGTCCAGAGGGTTTGCAGAAGGAAGCTTGTGTAGATGAGAAGTGAAAACTTACTTCCAATAAAGATTTCCTTCCTGCAAAAATGGTGATGTACCAGAAGTCACAGATCAGATTATCACACAGTAAGAATAAACTTGCTTTAGGTTCAGACAGGTTTATGCTGCAGAATGGATTCTATTTTTTATCTTTTTTTCCTGATATAGTTATTAGTGGGTATTGAATTGGATGAATGCAGTGAAAGTAGGATTTTCATTAAAATAGTACCGTAATATAATTGTACTTATTTTGAAGGTACGAGTAAAGATGATCATCTGGAGTGGTGCTGCTTCTTCTAGGAATGACCTGGAAAAATGGTTGCATGTGGTTATGTCTAATCTGTGCATAATTCTGTTCCCTCAGGATACCTGGGAGGAGATTGTTATTGGCAATGTGGAGCTGAAAGGGACAGTCTGTTGTGCCAGGTAGACGTTTGAGACCGTTATTTTATGTAGATGTAAAAAAGATTTGGGATTGGAAGCAGTAACTGATTTGGCACTGTCTTATTGCAGGTGTATTTTAACAACTGTTAACCCAGACACTGGGGTTCTGGACAGGAAGGAGCCCCTGGAAACATTGAAAAGGTTGTAAAAATAGCAGTGCTTCTTAGGCTGTGGGAGTGGATTTAGGCTAGATCCCAACAGATGTTAGACTAGTGTTTTAAAAGGGCTTTGAAGTATGTGTGGGACATAATATTGCAGTGCAAAGGTCTGTGTTTATTGGCTTCTGTTCTACTTTTTGCAATTCTATAAGGGAAGAAAATTCAGGAAGTTCTCTCTTCTTTCTTGCAAACTTTATATTCCCTGTCTCTTTAATCTCTGCTAGGGTGAATGTCTGGGGTAACAGGCATTTAAGGTATTTAAAGGTCTAACTTCGCAGCTTTGGCATTTCTTTTTATAAAGTCTTTTGTATATGCATTATACAGGGATGTATGAATACAGTCAAGCTTTTTTCCTCCATTGAACTGCTTGTTTCTCTTAAATATAGTATTTATTTAGTTTTTAGTCAAGTATGGTGACTAGAATGGGGCATCAGTATTCATTTGTCCTCCCTCTCGTCACTGATATTTTGATGTTTACTATTTGCTAGCACTGATTCTAAAGAAGTGCTCTCTCTCTGCAGTTACCGTTTGTGTGATCCATCCGAGCAACACATATACAAATCCAGCCCTCTCTTTGGAAGATACTTCGCCATTAACAAAACTGGAACGATTCGAGTTGGAGAACCTGTGTACAAGTTGGTCCAGTAATGAGAGAGATTTTGATCAGAAGATGCCTTTCACTTTGATATGCAAATTGTTTTCTCATGAACACAGTCACTAGCATAACTTTTTCTTACTCCTTGCAATATTTTTTGTGCTACATTCCCTTGTAAGGTGCAAGGGAGTCTTTGAGGCTGTGAACTGCCAGTCATTTCAGATTGTGTCATCTATTAGCAACCATGTCTTTAGATTTTCTGCAGGCTGTGATAGAAGAAACTCTAATCTAAGAGACTTCACAGTGCTTCTGTATCACACCTCCTAAAATTTTATGTCAAGCTCACTATTGGAATCTAAAAGGGCTTTGCCTTGTGTATTAGTTACATTCAGTGCCTATAAAGAACAACAAAAACAGTCATGCCAAGTGTAAAGTAAATATGTTGGTCACTGAGCTACCTTTACAAATGAACACGGAGTCCAGACAGCAAGGCTCTGTCATAGATCCCACCCCTCTTGTCCTCTCTGTGTCTGGAGGTACTTTTTTGCAATGTTCCTCATCCTGCAGTTGTTTTCTGAAGATTGTTGCTGTCCTTCCAGATTG
Organism: Chloroceryle amazona; assembly: GCA_027560015.1. Taxonomy (NCBI): domain Eukaryota; kingdom Metazoa; phylum Chordata; class Aves; order Coraciiformes; family Cerylidae; genus Chloroceryle; species Chloroceryle amazona. The sequence goes on from JANHFX010015662.1 coordinate 8,367, forward strand.
GAGCAGTATCAGAAGGATAAGAATGGTGAGCTGTCTAAATGCCACTCTAGTCTCAAGATGGGAACACTGGCTAATGATGTCTAAGACTGTAGGTTTGGTTAGTTTATGACCTCTACTTGATAGAATTTGAACCATCGGGTGTTTTTCTCCTGTGAAGCATAACAAACAAGGCTGTAGAGTGATGCATTTGCTACTGTATCAGTAGAACTTCCAATTTGACTAAAAGAATTAGGTGTTCACTGGATTGGAGACTTTATGCACATTGGAGGGAAAAAAAACCAAACGTTTGGGAGTGATCTGATTCTGAGCCTGCCCTGTTCAAACTGATGTCCAGGCCAATATGGTAGGGCTTTGTGTTCACATATAGTTCCTCTCTGGTTCAGTGACTCTCTTACTGTAGGAAGTTGGGCTGCTAAGGAGATGTTTGGGAAGCTGCAGTTTTAAACTGAGCATGTTAATGTCCTTACTGGTTATTTAGACCTGTGGTTGCCTCCACCCGTGCCCCTATTTCTAGCAAAAAAAGTGATCCATTTGTAGGGAGCTGATAATTCTATGTTCTGCTATGTTTTATACTGCATAAAACAGATAGGGGAAGAAAATAGTTGGATTATGGTAGAGGTATCTTTTCTTTAAATGTTACATGATTTTTTATTTTTTAATTTTTAAAAAGTGGACTCTTGGACAAAAGCAAGCTATCTTTCAAATGCTTGTCTGCCTGTTACTTTCTTATGGATTACTAGATCTAGAAAGAGCGTTGACTTGGCCAAAAAGAGGAACCTAATTAAGTGTGAAGGACATACCATGACCCAATTTGGTGTTTAGATTCTTTGTTTCTGTAGTGAATATGAAACTGGAATTTTGCTGCATGTTCACAACTCAGACCTGTAAGGTGAAAAGCTGTTGTGCTTTTGAGCAAATTCAGATGGATGTACATGGCAAGCTGGAAGCAGGCATATGGAGAAGGTAGTTTTCTGTTACTTGTGAACTTGGAGTTGCTCTGAGTGTCCTTGTGTTATCAAAGCACTCTGTTGTTATCAGAGTGCTCTGTACGTATAAAATTTTCCTGTGACAGACAAGTGCCCAGATTGGACTGCATGTCACATGTTTGTGTATTGTTATGTCTGATGCAGTAACTAGTAGGAGGAAGTGAGAGAAAAAGCATATTTTGAAGAGGAAAACAATCCTGAGGTTCACTTTTTAAAAGTTTATGTTGAAGATCCTTAATACTAGAAGCTGAAAACTTGTGGCATTCCTAATAGCATTATTAAGCAAAGACAGCCTGCTGAGCTGCCAAAGCAATTAGTTAAGTGTGTCTCTTCATTAAGTCAAAGAAGCAGAAGGAAACAGCTGAATTTTTGCATCTAGCCAAATGTAGTTTTTTCAGTTGTTCCAGCACCACATTAGGATTTATGTAATACAAATTCTGTGGTATAGATCATGTTGCTTCAAATTAGGCTATCATCAGCTGGACTAATTTGAAAATGGGGCTGTCTTTCCAAGGAGAAACTGCATCTGCATTCCTGTTAAGAAAATGTCATACATCTAAACCCCTGATATATCCCTGTAAAAGCCCCTTAGAAGATTTTTGTCTAGAATCTTAAAATAGGTATGCATCTGAGTACAACATATTTCACAAATTACACTTAAATCAATTATGTGATGAAAGACATCACATCATGGGAAGTGGAGAGTATAACTTAGAAACATTACAACATGAATGTCTTCATAATAAATGCTGAACTGCTGTAACTGTAGGAGTTGTATTTGATTTTGCTAAAGCCATTTAGGAAATTGATGGAAAACATGTCAATCATAAAACACTATTTTTTAAACTGTGTACTTTAAAATGTTAGTCACTGTTTTACCTTTAGAGGAAGAAAACAAAAGTAGAAATTTCTGTCGAATACAAACTCTTGTAAGGTGTAAAATTTGTGAATCTTTTTTCTTTCTTTTCTGTTTCAGCATTTAACTTCTGCTGCTGTTTACAGGGTCTCATATATAACTAACAGTGATGTTTATTTTTTTCAATTTTACCTCTAAGCTCAGGAAAATACGCAGTTAACCTGAGGGAGCCATATGCATAAGAGAGCAGAACAATCAGAAGTAAGCAATCTTCAGACTCAAGTTTTGCAACCCTTATGATCTAGATGATCAAAAAGATGTTTACAGACTATGTTCTCCTTTCAACAGTCATAATGAAAACAGGGAACAATGTATTTGAAAGTAGTAAAGTTTAGTACAATCAGGTCAACGCAAGGTCATGTTTCCTATTTCGGCTTTCTAAGCATAAAGCCAAATCTTTAGTTTTTTACAGCATTACAGCACAAACATAATTCTTGCAGAAGGCTGTGTGAGAAAAGGACAGTCCTTGCAGGCAGGAGTTTCCTGGTCGCTAAAGAGTAGTACCAGCCCACTCACCCTCAAAAAAAACACAAAAGAGCAAACTGAGAAAGATCTGTGCTTCTGCATTGTAAGGACAAAAAAAGCCTTCCAAAGGCATTACTCTGTTTCTCAGTAAGAAAAAAAGATTTCTGTCCCTTGCCACTCCAAATGGCAAAGTTTTCAAAAAAGGCTGCCACAGGGTGTTCATTTCTGGTCTATTCCAGCACCTTCAATTGCCTTGTTCTCATTCAGAGATCCATACAAAATTCCCTGTACCGGGCAACTGCAGGGCTGAGGGCTACACCTACAAAGTTTTTGTTTCTTTTGGACAGAACATTGTTAAAGAGTAGTGCAGGCATCAAGACCACATGTATATCAGTCTTCAGCTGGAAGAGAGGTGGCATTCATGCATCGTAGAGGTTCCTACTTTTACATATTCTACATAGCCACTGTTAATAATCTCTACTTAACAAAGTCACTGTTATTAGTAATTATTTTTTGTATTTTACCAGAAGACACCGTTGAAGTCCGTAAGGGCTTCAGACACTGGACCTCTTCTGAAACAATTAATCTGCTCATGCAACGTGACAATATTTGTATTCTGGAGCCAGAATCTTCACTTGCATTGACTTTTCTGGTGTGGGATAAGGGTTATCACTTGCAGATGTACTTCTAATTCTCTTCACTTTTATTTACTGATGTTAATTTTCAAGTATCTTGAACCAGTGCCACGCGTGCCTGCTATCTGGGCTTTTCTCTGGATAGCCTGTGAAGACACAGTAGAGAGGGGAGTGCCACTGTGCGACTGCATTGCAGTACCTGGGAGCATGCAGTACCGATCAGTGCTGGTAAGGCAGGGGTTATTACCTCTTGGCTCCTCAGCTGTTAAATTTGCTGTTGAGATTGTTATGATCAGGATGTGGGCTGTCAAGCCTAGAAATGAAGTTTGGACTGAACTTGTGGTGAAGGTGGATATCATATGCCACAGCTGAGGCTGGCATGAAGCCGTGAAGTGAAGAGGGCTAAGGACATGCCCACCCATAGCAAAGGGAAGGATGGTGGGTGAGTGGCAGTTTGCTTGGTCAGATAGGCCATGGAAATTGAATGTCTGAAAGAGGAAAGGGGGTGGGCAAGGCGTAAGCCTGTAGAGGATTATGTGTCAGGGCTGGAGCTGCAAGAGATGGAGCTGTGAATCAAGGCAGGGAGCTGGGTGGTTGCACATTCTCGAGGCATTTCTGTGAAGACAGACTGAGCATGAGCTTTACTTGTGGGGTAGGATTAATATTTGTCACAGACACTTGTAGCCTGGCCTGAGGAATGTCACACTCCCCATTAGGCCACAGCTCATCATGTTGTCTTCAGGAAACCAAAACACAAGTAATTGTTGCTAGAACTACACATTAGGCAGAGACTGGAGGAACTTACACCCTCTGAAGGCTGAGCACTGCACCCTGTCAGGATGGACTGTCTGCAGTACTTGTGGAGACCTTAGCTAACTGGACTATCTTCTACTTGTGCAGACCATAGACACAGAGAAGGCTGTGGTATGTCATTGTGAAGAGTTTTCTCTAAGGCTAAAGCATCTCCCATTTGCTCATGGACTATTAAGCACTAGGCACCTAGCTGACTGAAATCTCACTTTCCTCCAGGGCCTATGTTGCAGAGCATAATTGTATCTCCTCTACTGCACATAATTGCTGTGACACTTAACCACTGCTTGTTTACCAGCTGACTAGCTCTTTAGGAGCTAGATAATAAACACAATGAAACAATTATTGTGCTTCATTGATGTGCTAACCCTCATAGCTTCTTCACTGTTGAACTCCCAAGAACAGTTGCATTTGTTGTTAATTGAGGTGTGTCTTAAGGGAGTCGCAAGGGTGATGATTCTAAGTCGTAGCAGGCATGAATATACACACAGTTATTTTTGACCGACCTACCCATATTACCTTTGTGTAAGTAAAAGGTGACGGCTAAATCTCTTCATTTTGTCTAAATTTCACTCAGAAGTGTAGAACTGAAGGAAACCATCTGGGTCCCAGAGTGCAGAGAACAAACCAATAGACATTAAAATTGCAGTTGGAGAATACCTGCTTCATCTCTACCCATATACTGTGAGCCATGTTATGCGTCAAAAACTTCAGATTTTTAGTAGAAGATGAAGAGCCACAGTGATAGTTGGAAATGACAGGAGAGACCAAAAGCACCAACAATGTCCTAGATAGTTTCAAAGGTAAAGACTGAGCTCCTCAAACAGAAGTATTCCACTGTGTTTACAGTTTTGTGGTTTGGTGGTTGGTATTAACTCTCCATTCCTTGAGTTGATGTAAGGTATATGAAGGAATATCAATTTCTTCCAAGTAGCTCAAGTGGCAGGTGATGTGAACTCAGCTCTGCTTTATTCCTTGATTTCTGTCTAATAGACCTAAAGCTGTCTGATTCATAGTTTAATACATCCCAGGCTGCATGGCCTTTAGCAGAACTAACTCTCTTCCAGCTCACGTTCACGTGTTCAGAAATGCGAGTCACAAACATCTTAATTGAGGGTGTGAAGGTTGCTATGTAATTAATCCTGGGAGGGCAGAGGGCAGCCAAATAGGTCCATCAATCTAAACTTAGTTGTAAAGTCTGGAAAAATACCTGATCCTTTTAGACTTCCGTAAAAAGTGTCTGCTCAGCCCTAGAAGTGCTTGTAGTCTGAGTTTACTTGAAAGGCAAGGGCAGTTGACTTGTATCCTTTAACAGCTAATTCTCAAAAGTGAAGGCTCTTGGGCATTGTGATGAAACTGATCATAATGTGCTGAACCTCACCGGTATGCAACCCTGTGTGTAACTGCTCTCGTTAACTTGGCAAACTGTACCAGGTTGTGTGACCAAAGCACCTACATAAGTAGTGCGTTGGGATCTTACTGCGTGACTCTTCATCCACTAGAGTGGCAGTGTTGGCTGCACCCTCTGGGAGGACTTAACTGGGAACAGCTGTGCTCCAGGAAGTCACTGGGACTTCGCAGCCCCTTGGAGGATGTGGAGAGCAGGTACAAATTGAGCAGCTTGCTGGGATTTCTGTGGTGCAGCTGAGAACTTGTTTCAGTTTATCATCTGGACTCAGCTTGGCATTGTGGAGTCGAGTCTTTGGAAGCAGTGGTGGCAAAGCTGGAGTCAGCACTGTGCAGCATATTCAGGTAAGCAGCACATGTACTTATGAATGCCAACAAGAGCAAAATCCATCCAGTCTTTCATCTGAATGTGCAGCTGGACCTCAGGGCAGTGCAAGCAGGCAAGGGAAAGCCACTAGAGTAAATAAGATGAGCAAGTTTTCCCTCCCTTTATTCTGTTGCACTTAGCAACTGCAGAGAAATAGCAAACCTGAATGGCATAGCTGAATATTCTTGCATGGGGAGCAGAAGAGGTTAGCTCCACACAGAGAGGTTGCAGATAGCCGTGTGTCTGAAACACTGTGCTTCCAAAGTACACCTGCAACTGGTGCTGCTGGTAAGAACTGCTGGAGCCTTGGTGTCCATGGCCCTGGCTGAGAGCTTCTAAGCCCCAAATGCTATGGGAGTTGTGGGCAGGGTATGTGTGAGGCAGGTCCCATTTGGGACTTCGTTGTATGCTTTGAGTATGGCAGGTTTCCTCCAGAGAGGCAGGAGGCTGAACTCCAACTATACTCTGGACCAATAAAGGGCAGCCTGGTACTCCCCTCTTGCGGTGGTATCTTGTTTCCATGCAAAGCCTTAGTGACTTTGCTTGGCTGTGGAATTCTCTGCCATTAATGCTGCCTTTTTCATTTGCTCTTCAAGAGGGCAACAGAAAATGATCATTTCTTTATTTGCACAGGGATGTTAAATAGGATATCATTTAACTTTAAAAATAAACCACAAAAACGCTCCCTCTCAGAAAAAAAAAATTAAATTAAAAAAAAAAGAAAAAAAGAAAAAAAGAAAAACAACTACCCAAACAAAACCCCCTCAAACCCTAAGACCAAAATGACCCAGGGTTGGGTTTTTTGTTTGTTATGAAGAAGATTCTAAACACCTCCTCTGCAAGCCATACTGCTGACCAACAAGTGCAGTCCTTTACTTAATATGTTTAATCACTAGGGAGCCATCTACCAGCACCTTTACTAAAAATGTATTTTTCTAAAAAGCCTCATCAAATTTAGCATCCTTACAAGAGCCTCGGAACTTCAGTGCTTGTCTTGAGTTCCTCTGACCTCTGCAACCCAAAAATAGCTGTTGCTACCCCACTGAACTTTCTACATACATAAATACATTTGATACCAGCTGCATTTGAAGAAAATAGCCTATATTTGAAACATCACAGATAGTTCCCACCCTCCCCAGTCCCTCTGGGATTGTTTGCCATTTTTAAATGGAGTAGGTTTGGACACAGCATGTGTCTCTGGCATGCCCATTCTGAAGGGGCCTCCCACAGATGCTATTTAATATATCCTCTATGAATTTGAGTAGGAGAGGTCAGTGTATTTTATCTATTCATCTAGATGGAGCTGTCAAAGTGGATCTGGAGCTGGATTTGAAGACACCAAGATATGTTAATTTAAAAGAGGGGGAAGTATGCCTACTGGTGAGTCTGAATACAACCACACTTACACAAAGCTCATTTATTCTTTAAAAAAACCCCATACTTTGTACATTATTTATAATAGGCTTCAGATAATGCTTTTGATTTTCTTCAGGGTCTGTCTGTGGAGTTTGAATGTTTAGTCTGCATATTCTCCTCAAAATTACAAAATCCTGAAATTCTCCACTGAAATCATACAACACAAATGTGGTTTTGAAAAAGCAATTAAATTCCTCCTGTTCTTTCTCACTTTCTTTAGGGGGTAGTGTAATGCAATTGCATTTCCTTCCATCTTAAAACCCTTACTGTAGACAGCTGTTTATAGAGTGTGTGTGTATGTACATATGTATGTATGCATATTTTATCGCTGAATGTATAAGAAATCAATCTTTGTTTCAAAATGCAATGGTTTGCATATCATAGAATCATACTGAATCATGCATGCATCATTTGTACTGAAACACTTTTGTTTTGTCAGGCCCCCCTGCCCCAAACCTGCCCTGGTCTGAAGGTGTCTCAAGTTGGCAAGATAATCAGCTCTGAGCACTTTATTTCCATTACTGACTGCTTCCTTTTTTCCATGAGAAAATCTTTTTGAATGACATATTTAACTTGTGTAAGGGAATGGAAGCTCCATTTCTGCAAAACGTGAAGATTCCCTGGCTTGCTATTCTTGTTTCATGCTCACAACAACCTGTTATAGATGTATGCATGATTTTTTTGTTTTCTTCCCTGGCAGGTTTCCACTGAAAAATGGAGGCATCATTTTGGTGCATACTCTGGACTAAAAAACTCATGTCATCAGGGTAATAAAGCAAGATGGTAAGTAGTAGTGTTCCAGCCCTGGATGAAGTTGTGATAATTAGCTTTTGAACCTTTAAAACTTGTTGGTTTGGCTTTGTTCATTCCTTTATTTTTCTTGGCTTAGTTTTCTTTCTCCTTTCTTTCTCCATCTTTAGTGACTGGGAAATTAACTGGTGTAAGGGACCTTAAAGGAAGCTTTCTCTGCTTCTTAAAGGAAGCCTTCTGCTGCTTCTAAGTCCCTCTCTATCATACAGATGTTACATGCCTTAGTGTATTTGAGTACTTGGTTGCCTTTTCTGCAGGTAGAATATCTTCCTGGACCTACAGTGGCTCTTAGTCCAATTTATCATGTAGCCTTTCGGGGTGCAGTGCAGCTGGATGGAAAGTGGGCAGTGGGATGGTGTGAGAACTGTCTGCTCCCCTTAGTGTTTAGTGGGGTCAGGAAAAGGAAAGGGAGAGGAACTATCAGTATTCATTAGAACGGTAAATAGTTTGGGATTTCTGTTTGCCAAGGCCCAGCGGACAACGTGCTTCTGCTGGATAAGAGCAAGTTCTGTTGAGAACATGGGACCCCTGCCATTACTTGAGGGTTTCCATGTTTTACCCCACTGTGCCCGGCAGATTCCTAGAGAGATGAGTGTATGGTCATAGATACGGCCTCATCCTGAAAACACCAACCTCCAGTGCCTGGTGGGGTCCACCCACCTTCATCACAGGCATATGCACCTTCAAGAGTGTCTGTGGTGCCAAGGTGAGCTGAGGTCTCTGCCAGCTATCCCAGCAGCATCTCTGGGGTACTATGCACAGATGCAGGGAACTGACCCTGCAGCTTCCCCCTGTGCTGTGGAGCCGAGTGGCAGTTCCAGCACACACATATCTATGCAGCCTTGTATAAGAAGCCTCTGTATGTTGAATGAGGTCAGGTGACATCCCCTGAGGTATCCAGTGGAACTGGAAGTCAGTGTTGTGTGTATTAGTGACCAGCTGCAGCAAGTAGACTGCTTTAGCTTTTGCTAAAAGCTGCTCAGCTTTTGCTATGACTGGGAGGTATGCTCTGCTGGAGGCTGTCTTCTGGCCCTCTCTGGAGAATGGTGTTGCTTATCCTGGTTTTGAAACTTCAGGAAATCTTTTGATAACTGTCTTTGTTGAGTGATCTCTTGGGTGCACGGTGCTGGGACATGCAGGGTTTTCCAGTGCATTACACTCCCCTTCATGTTATTTGTGCCTGTACTGTCACAGAAGCTTTTGATTAGTATATCACCTGGCTCTCCTGTAGATGCATGCCAGATATCTACCTCTCAAAAGTGATATATTGAGAAAGAAAGATGGAAAATCAATTTGGGTTATAGGACAACCCAGGCTTACTGGGTTAGAGTGAATGCATTTAAGTCTAATCCCATTGATGTCAGAAGTTCTGCTTCTCTGCTTTGAATCATCATCCCATACTGAAATTAAATGCTTGGCAATCAGCGGTGCCAAGAAATAAATAACTGACCAATATTCTCTCTTCAAACCTCTCCCAAGTGAAGTGTTGTGCATAATTATTTTTGTTTGCAGCATTTGTGACTGGAACAAGTCCCTGACAGTGGCATGGCTGAACAGCAGCTTGTGCTTTAGGGAGCCTTCCATCAACTGTGTGGGACAGCCCAACCCAGGCAGGAGCACAAGCATGACAATAAACCCATGAAGGTTTCACACAGATCAGCTTTTTGAGAATGCTGTTTATGCTATCGATCCCTGGGAAGGAATAACTGCTTTTGGCAAAATCTTGCCAGCTGCCTCTCTGCTTGAAGATGCCCTTGCAAATTCTGCAACGGACACTAAATGAGCAGAACAATCACCTAGGAAGGAAATCTCTGGAAGCAGCTTTCAAGGCAGGCATAAATGACATCATAGAAACGATGCTTCATTCAACAAATCTGTTCTTTCTGGGAGTTTTTTCTAAAGCCAGGGAAGGATTTATCTGTGATAACCTATGATTGCTAAAATGACATGTGAAGAGTTGAAATAACCAAGAAGCTACCTGTGAAATTTTAACACATTAAATGACTGGGCAGCACACCCTGAATGAAAGTGCTGTGGTAACGGCATTCCTGGGGTGTGCAGTACTGGCAAGAGGGGTAGAGGGGGCTCCTGTTCTGAAGAACACAACTTCTTGAAAAGGACTTTCCTTCTCATAACGCTTTCTTTCTGGCCAAAAGTTCAGTATTTTAATGTCATTCTTTTAACACACATTTGGTGGATCAGAATAAAAAAAAAAAAAAGGCACACTTTGTGTGTTCTAAAAAAATCCCCTCTCAGTTGCACTTTCACTACATTTTGGAAGAGACCTGGGGAAGTCCCTCCTCTGAGCACTGGTATGCTGCAGGTTAGCATGGAGCACCAGCTTGCTTTGCAGGTGGGGTTGCTGCCTGGCAGCGCCTCACCAGCTGTGAGCAATAGAAGTGGCACCTGTGGGTGGTGGAGGGCACTGAGAGTTTCCAGTCTCTCTTTGGTTTTTATCTTGGTGGTAACAAGCTTGTGAAAAGGTGGTTGAGTTTTGTTTCTGCAGCAAACTGGTGGAGCAGGAAACCACTTCTGAATTAAAGCCAGGAGTTACTTGTAAAGTACTCCTGTGGCCACCTCATGAAGGGCTTGTAGCTCCTCAGGCATGTTAATTCAGCACCTGGAAGGCTTCAGGCTTCTTACAAACCCCAGGAGGAATGCAAAATCATTCTTGATTTCTCAGAGAGGAGCAGAGTGAAACGTGAGAGGTGAAATGCTCATATAATGACAGTCTGCTTCTGCCAGCATTTCACAGTCAGAAAGCAATGGCTCCTGGAGGGCTGCCAAGCATTTCTCAGAGACAGGCAGGAGGCTGCATGTGCTGTGCAGGGCACGCACGGTGTGCCTGCAGCATCCCGTAGCCTCCAGCATGCTGCAAACTGCACGAAACCTGGGTCTGGAAGGCCCACGGTGCTAAGGAACTCCCAAAGCATCAGTGCGTGAAGGCTGGCACCAGGGCTTTTCTAGCTTGAATCCAGAATGGAAGTATCACTTGAATCCTGTTGAGGACTATCTCTTCTTGGAGCTTGACTGTGCTGTGAGGAGCTGTGGGGTAGAGACACCTTTGTCTCCTCTTCCCTTGAGGTATAGGCTGTAGTTGTCTCCTTTTCTGAAGCAAAGGCCGATAATGGTGTGTTACCATCCCTGGTAGTCCACAGGTTGGTCCACAGCTGCAGTGGCAGCAAAACTGCATTTCATTCCTTCTAGGAGGAGAGTAAAAGGCTCATTCAGCATTCAATGGTGTCCTCTGGAACAGTAACAGGAGTGGCTTCTCTGCAAGACATCCCATATTCCTAACTTCACTGCAGCCCATGCAATCTGCCCTCATAAACAAATAGAATTTAAGGACACCTGTATGTATGGCAGCCCTCAGTTTTTGGGTAGCTGAGCAGCAGAGCTTGTCCAGGTTAGGCATTGGGAAAGTCTTGCACAGGCTTGCACAGGCTTTGATATTGGAGATTTTTAAGGACAAGTAGGACAAACCTTGCCCAGAAGTAACACAGTGATTGATCCTGCCTTGTGTCAGGGATTAAATAGGATGATTTATCACAGTCCTTTCCACACCCTTGTTCTGTCTGGTTTGTTCGTTGTTTTGTTGTTGTTTTGGTTTGGTTTCAGTTTTGTTTGGGTTTTTGTGTGTGTGTGGTTTTGTTTGGTTTTTTTTGCATTGATACTTCAGTCAGTAAAACCTTTCTATATATGTAAGTGTAGTACATATGGTAGTGATGTCCTCTTCCAAGGATGCTGGCAGCACAGACATGATAAGACCTCCCTCTTCCCCCTGCTTATGAAAACATGCTAGCCTGTGCTGATGCAGTCTTCCAAATAGAAGTGGTCTTTTCGGCATGTAAATAAAAAGTAGCCTAATGGTCAGAGCCTGGAAAGGTGTTTAAAACATAGCAGCCGACAGGTTCAGCCACTGACATAGATCTGGTATTTTAAGTCATGAAAAACAAATGCTAATTCCTACCTATGCTGGAAGAAATAAATTTGGATGGAAAACTGTATAAAGGATAGACAAACTAAAAGGGATTTAGATTGTTACAGAAATCTCATTGCACCTTCTGGGAAAAACAAACCAAACAAACTAACCTAGGGCATGTGCAATCTGTGGACACAACAATTAGCTTCACATATCCAGAGAATACAACAAACCTGAATGGTTTCATTTCAGTTTTCAGTTGCACTTGTCAAAATTCACAGCTCAATATGGAATATTTTCACCCTCGGTTTCCACTGGAATTTGCTTTTAGAGTGACTCATTCCCTTGTTTGCGTTGTTTTTGTGGTTCCTGACATGTTCCACATTTCAGTAGCTCTTTGTTTGAATACACACAACTTTAATCACTGTCATTTTTAGTTATCTCTTTGAACTGTTAAAGTTCAGGGCTTGTAAGCCCTAAGAAGCCATGCATCCAGCGTCTCCAAGAGTGAGACCTGAAACTGAGGAATGATTTCATCTGAATAAGCTGAGTAGGATTTGATTTGAGATCTTAGTGTGCTACAGATGATCTTTCCCTTTCTCCTTTCCTAAGGATGTTTTGGGATCTTTTTTGAACAGTACTACAGGGATTTGTGCTGCTGCTTCTTCAGAGCTCTTGTTTTTTTTCCTGTGAACTGTTTAGCTTGATAAACTTTCTTCACAGGAGCATCCATATTTTTGTTACCATGTTGTTTATATACAAAAAATCATCACTGGAAATGTAGCGCTGTTGCTGCGAGACCTGTTCCAGATGAAGTCCATATCCAAGAAGTCCTGATGTGGTCTGTTGCTGTGTACCTACTTGCTGGGATCTTTATGTGGATAAATGAGAACCGTGTCTATAAGGAACTTCAGTACAATCAGGTGAGCTCTGCCCATTTTTGACCATCATACAAAATTCATAAAATTCTTCCTGATAAAAGAATTCAGCATGAGCTGAATAGCTTGTCTTAAGACTATGCATGAACTTTAATCTCCCGTAAATATAAAAAAGCGTAGGTTTCCAGGAAAGAGGATTGTTAATTTTAGGGACTGATGTCCTTTCCTGCATCCTAGAGGACAGATCCAGCTGAGGATCCTTCACTCTTGCCTGGAGAGGCTTTATATTTGGTAATACTGGGTTCTAAATCTGTGTTAGCTCTACAGTTGTCAGCCAACTATTTTCCGCCCCCTATCCTTTTCCAGTTGTTCAAGAAGTAAAGCTACATTTTACTCTTATTGTCAGCTGTTTGACAGTGCAGCTGCTTTTTAAATAAATACAAAAGTTAAGATCTTAAATCACTGATAAAGTATAAATACACTTTAAAACCACATTTGAACAGAGTGGCTGTTGCTCACCTGTCAGGGCTCTGTTGCTGGAGTCAGATCACTCTTGGCTGAATGTTTCTGGGAAGTTGCTTTGCTCCCTTTAGGTGTTTTGGTAATATTGGACATGAAGCTCTTTTGGCTGGGATCTTGGGAGAAATCTCCCTCTCCCATGTGCTCCTTGTGGTGTGTCCACAAACACACCACCAGTTCTTTTACTGTTGAATTGCCTGCCCTGTGTATCAGTGAAAGTTTTGTCATTGTCTTCAATAGAAAGAGGATCAGGCCTTAACAGTTTAAGATTTATGCGCCTCTCTTATTTTACAGCATTTCAATTCATTCATTGAACTCTAAGAAAAATGTATAATAAAACCAGTGAAAGTGGCCACCCATATGAGGCAACCTGTAGCCTTACAAATTCTCCCAGATACTCTTCTCTGTTCCTTGCAAATCCAGAAAGCACCCAGCTCTTTGGTACAAAGTGAGAGATTCCTAATGATGAGCTGGGAGAGAAAGCAGAGTTTTGTGTATCTACAAACAGGCATTGCAAACACTTTATACTGCAACATATTTTAACCTTTTTTTTTTTGTTGCTGGGCAAAGAAAGTGCCAGCTAAAAACTGCTTTAGAAACAGTTTCTGCTTTTCTGATGGTGAGTTTAACTTTTGCCAGTACTTGAGGTACAACTTGAACAATCCTTCTCTGAATCATCTCAGTGAACTGGTTTCACTTCCAGTGAGGGTCTTTCTTAAAGTATCAGCTGCTTGGAGATGCATTTTGGTCCAGAAAACTTCCCACCTAGCTGCAGGGTCCAGCAGAGGAGACTGGAGATAGCAGGGCCAAATCACCCTTAAGAGATGCCTCTGTCTTTCCCCTAATTATTAAGAAATCTTGTGCAAATCTCTAGGAAGACAATCTCTTCTGTGGAGTTCAGTGGGAGGAATCTAGGCTTCTACTTAGAAACCAAGCAAGAGAAAACATTTTCTCTTTCAGCTATCCAAAGATATTTTTTTTACAAATCTATATTTCTATAATAACTACCATATTCCCTTCTGATTTGGGTTTTGCATCGCATAGACCTCTGGAAAAGTATTATTTGTATACAGATCTTACTACTTGCCAAACTTCATTCTTTCCTCTCATGTCACCAGGTGATATATTGGTATTCAATCTTCAGATTTTCTTTACAGCATGAGCCTACTCCTGATAGAACAGTGGTCCTGAAATGAATATGAATTATGTTTTAGACCATATGCTTTATCTGGTTGGCAGAGTAATGAAGCAGGAGGAATACGACAAGGAAGGCAGTTCTAGTGTTCTGTACTTCTAGCAGACCAAAGTAAACAGAACATGTTAGATAAGAGGGATGGGATGGCTTGGTTTCTTTTCAAGGCAGTTATAACTTGGACAATGGCCTGAAAAATTATTCTCAAGCAGAAGCAATGTTGTAAAATGGGTGTGACAAGTCACTTGGACATGAACAGCATTATTTGTATTGCAGTAGTCTTCATTCATGTGCTTTCCTCACCACCTGTCTGCTCTCCCTGTTTTCTTTTTTGCTTGTGGTTTTACTTCACCTTTGCTCAACAGTGCTTCATGTGATTGTTTCTTGCCCTTGCTCTCCTTCCTAATAACACCCATGTGCTATGTGCCTTGTGATGGGTAATACCTGCTCAGGCTCCCACTGCTTTCAACAAGGCTTTTTTATCACCTCCTTTTTCCCAAAGGCACAGATACTCCATCAAGTTTTAAGGTGTTAGAGAGGAAGTGCTGCAGTGCAGGTCTCTGCTGCCCTCTTAGCAGTGCTGAGCAGATCCTCGGGCAGGACCTGGTGAGCAGCAAGCTTGCTGTGCCTCTGTGCAAGTGCCGAGAGGAGATGCAGCCTCTGGCAGCCTGCTCATTGCTGCCTACTTGTAAAATCCTACTGCAATGAAGACTGCTCTGTCTGTGAGGGTGACTGTGTGCAGGAGAGGGGAGGGAAAAAGCAGTGCCATTTAGCAACAGGATATCTAAAGAAGCAAAGCTGTGTCAGCATTCAAAATCTAGTGGTGCTACTGCAATGATCACAGGATCAGCATTTATCAAAAAAGGGCTGGAAACTCTTCTGAGAAGGAAATTCAGAATGAAGCTTCATGCTGAGGCCACAGATTTAGGATCTTCCAGAGTCAGGAACCAGCATGCAGCACGGTTGGTTTCCAAAAGAAGAGTATGTTGGGGCAGCAGCTGTCTACCTCCGCATGACTGATGTGTCACATATAGTCAACTCTTTCTTGAACTGGGATGCTGGAAAAGAGCAGTCAGAGTACCAGGGAAGGTTTCATCACATGTGACAAAAATGGACATGGGAAGGTGAAATAAATCAGAAGACAAGGATTTTGTTTACGTTACTTCCAGTTAGTTGTTTTGAGCAAAGAAAGTGAAGGCAGAAACTGTACCTTCATACTAGTGTTAATGCATTAGTGTAGCTGCCTTTGTTTCTGTTAACTTATTAGAACTGTATAGAAATGATATTGTCCACTCATTATTACCTTTGAAAATGAATTAATATATGGGATCAATTTTCCAACTAACTGCATAAAATAGTATACTATCTGTTACATATTGGACTGTAAATCAAATATTCAAAAGGTGGAGACTCTTTTGAGGATAGTAGGTCTTGGGAAGGTTCAACCTTTTTGAGTGATAGCTCTCACTTTTTGCTCATGACTGCTTCGTTCTTTTGTTGAATAAGCAGCTCAGTCCCTATGCAAAGCAGCAGTGTTTACAACAGATGTGTATATTTACAGTGTATTTTACATATAAAAGCTCAAATCAACTGAAATGAAAAAAAGTTTGATTATGTTTATTTTTTAAAAAGGGTCTAGATTTATGTGACAGCTCCTGGTCTTTATGTTGTATGTCTTTTTTTCACTTCCATCCCCAAGATCACCTGTGCAGTCACCACAAAAACAACCACCAAACAAACAAACCACCACCCCTTAGAAAAAAACACCCACAAAAATACAAAAAAACACCCCACTTCTCAGGTAACAGTCACACACTTGAAAGAAGAGGTGATTGCTTTTAGAGTATGTCTATCAAAACCAATATTGACTAGATTCCTTCTACACAGACTTTAGTATTAGATGGTTAAGTATCTTGAGTAGTCGTCTGTGGTAACAGAGAAATATATTGGAAGGGTGGTGATGCACATTTTATCCATCTGTTCTTTGGCTGTAGCTGCATGATGCCAATCAGGATTTCCCTGTTCTCCTGAATTTCCTCTTTGCAGTGGCTAATGCAGAAAAACTGATACTCTTTTGCTTTTTGTTTTGTTAATGGTTATCTCTTCATTTGTCTGTTAGTGAAAGTAGGCAGGTGGGATTTTACCTACACACAGCCTATAGCTCACAGGATGGGCATAATCATTTAGAGGAGAGTAGTGTAGTGAAATGGATGAAACTTTTGTTTAGACAGGGATTCTGTTCCTAGCTATGCCTGAAGTGACCCCGCACAGCCGTTCTGAGACTCCTGTATTTTATCTCTGACATGGGTGGATTAATATTTGCTTTCCTCATAAAGTAGGAGGATGGAGCTGTTCTTAGTGATAAACAGTCTGAAGTGTCACTATCATTAGGTGTAATCAGGGGAAGAAGTAAAAGTAGAAATCCTGGGTCCCCTTCAAGCCTTTCCCTCGCTAGCAAGGCACTCCAGCAATCCCAGCTGCTATTCCAGTATATGCTAGGTTTTGCTGGTTTAATTCAGTTGGTTTTATAAACAGTTGAGAAGGGACAGTGGGTTCAAGAAGCGTGTGTAGGATCAGTAGGTAAAATCTCATTAGGAGTGCTAAAAAAGCATACCAAAAGCTAGTGGGGTGTCTGGTTTTTTTTTTTAATGAGTGGATTTCACAGCAGTGCCACACCACCTCTCAAGTCCCGTTGGACTCTCTTCTTGCCAGAAGCTGAATTCTTACTACAAACCCTAAAAAAATAACAGGATTTTTAGAGAATCATAGCATCATTTAGGTTGGAAAAGAACTTAAGATCAGAGTCCACCTGGAAGGTATGCTGCTAAAACAGTGTAGTTTTTACTGTCCTTATTTCTAGAATTAGATGTGGGTCACTTTAAAGGGTGAAGTGTTTCTTGAAGTATGCACTGATTTTTTGCATTCAGTCTGAAAAATTAAATTAAACTGAGGCTCATTGGCCAGGATGAATTACAAAAGGTTAAAGCAGGGTCTTTGATGTTAGCAATTTTGAAAAGAACCCAAAATCTTAAACTCCATAATCGCTTATTTTGGTATCACAGCATCTTGAGAATCTAGCTTGAACACAAGGGGAATGTCAGCATTGAAGATTTAATGATTTCAGGTTTTTTCTCTCTTTTTTTTTTTTTTTTTTTTTTTTTTTTCCATCTAGAAATATTAATGGAGCTGAGATGTAATTTGGTGGAGTCCCGTGCATAAATATCTTTCTGCTGTCTGCATTTATCTGAAGCTTTAGTGTTCCCCATCAGACTTAGCAAGTAGAGGAAATTGTTGAAAAAAAAATGCTTAGCCCCACACAGATCAGATCTTTTTATGTACTTGCTTTGCACTTGACTGCGCTGTGTTTATGTCCAGATTTTCTCAGTTCTTTTTGCATGGCAGTTTTCCCTGGTTTGGATGGGTCTTTCAAACCAAAAAAGGCAAAAAGAATATACATTAAAGAGAGCAGAAGGTGTGATGTTTAAACCTCTTTAAATCTTACTCATTTGTGGTTGAAAAATATTTCAGTGTAACAGCTTTGTTAGGGTTGAGGGTAAACAATCACTGCAAAATGAGAAGAATGTAATTTAATGAAAGCAAATCAATTACACATCTTAATGCATCTAAAATGTGTATATGTATCCTCAATACACCATGTACAGGAAAACTTACTTGGCATTTCATGTCCTGCATTTTGAGTAAGAGCTCTTTTCCCTGCCCTGATCTCCCATCTTATCATCACCCCAGCCCTGGGTCTTTGGTATTTTGACACCTGCTGGGTCTCATGTTGAACTCAGTTAATTAGTTCATATGTTGTTTATTTCAATAAAAATACTAGATTAATTACAGAGAAATTAAGCAATCTTTCCAGCCTCTGAGCACCGCCTCATGGGACAGCCAAGGACAGCTGTAAAGTTCTTCTTTTTAAGAAGTTCTGGTTAATGTCAGCTGAGAAAGCTCTTGGTAAACAAATGAATAATAGATTGCTCAGCTTTCACATAGCTACTGCATTTCTGGGCTCACATGACTCATTTGTGAACCATTCCTGTCGTCCTAATGCCATAACATTGGAGAAATGATGATTGTTTCTTGGAGGATTCTTCTGTGGACATCGTTGCCAAGACCAAAGCTGTAATGGTTTGTTATTATGACCTTTGTTATTCCATTAGGCTCAATAGCTTTAAAAAAAATGATGTGTGCATACTTTAGGAAAGTTTTTACCCTTTACATTGACCTGACATCATAGTTTATGCTACAAAATGTATTAATGACAAAGTAGTGTTTTCATGTCAGGAGGACAAATTTTAACAACTATAATCTGCCCTTAGTCATCATAAATACAAATGTATTGGTAAAACAGACCTTGTTAATGCAGCCAAGACAAATGCTAGACCATATTTCAAATCAATTGAAGCTCTAGTCTATACACTTCACGTTTGGGGTTTTTTTGTGTAGCTTCAAATACATTATTGTCAAACTTCTGTTAACATGCATTTTCCAGTGGGTATTGTAGGACAGTAATGACCCATCAGACACAAACAATCTAGGTCGTTTTTCTCGATTACTTGAAGACGTGTAAATGGCTTTGAGGATATGGAAGGGCATAGGGAGCATTCAATTAATATTGTTTTGATGTTTTTTTTAATACTCAGAATATCAACATTTGAAAAACCTTGTGAGCATGACAGTACTAGTAAATTGCCTTCTACAGTAAACAGTTTAATTTGCAATAAATTCTGTGTATTATGGTTAAGTAAAGTACTCCCTACTCAGTACCCCCTGCTCACTGCAGTCATGAAGTGAAGTAGGCTTGCTATTTTCAATTACTCTAACACTTCAGAGCTAGTACCACAAGTACTTCTTTCTGGTTCTGCTTCCAAAAATTAATTTACTGTATGCAAAAGGCAGGTTTGTTCTCTTCCTTGGCTTATACCCTTCCTTGGGCACACAGGTCTCTCAGAGGGCAGAATGGGACCCTGGAAGGATCTATGAAACAGAAAGGCTACCTGCTCTCTTCTAGTTCCCATTTGTGTTTTCTGGCTAGCTGTAGGAGAGCTCTTGCCATGTGGATAGACCTACTCTGACAGGTCCTGAGAAAAAGTGTAAGAAACTCTTGGTCTCTGTTTTTCCAATGCCCTTCTGAAGGGGAATTGCCTGTTGCTGTACCTATCTCTGACAGCAGCATGCTACCAACACAGCTGCGTATCTTCTTATGGAGACATTGCTGTATGGAACTCCTGCAGAGAAAGAAAATAATGAGCTTTCAAAACTCTTCCATCATTTTGCAAGGAAGCAGAATTGAGGCAAACGTGGCGATTTTTGTGGGGGGTTGTGTCAAACGGAAGTTTCTTCACTCTGCTTGCAGGAGATGTTGAGCTGACCACAGAGACATTTATGGGAGAAATGCACCAGATACTCTCACTCCTATTAACAATGGTACTGAAAAAATGTTTCTATCACTTAAAACCACACTGCAGTAAGGCAAGTTTGAGAATACTTGTCCTATTCTGAATGTAAGCTAAGGAACAGGCTAAAGTTCTTCCTCTACAGTTACTTAATGCTACAAAAAGTGATGAGGAATTCTTAAAGTCAGGGAGCAAGAAGAAACTTAACTCAGCATCTCTCTGCAAGAAGAAAACATCCAGTGCATGTTGTTATCCTACACAAATGGGTAAGAGCATATTTAGAGACTCATCTTTCTGGTTTTAGACCTAAATCCTTGTAGAAAAGAGTATGTGTGTTAGGAAGCCTGGATTCAAAATTATCATGCTTCTGCTTGGTGCTCTTTAACTGCTGAATTAATCAAGTACAATTGCTTAAGGCCCTGGAGGAAAGGATGTAATAAATCTTGGGAGTATTTGTTCTGGTTTATGGCTGGGAGAAGCTGCGTAACATTAAATCAGATGTTATAAACATTTACAATGGCACACTTTCCTTACTCGGGGCATTGTGGCATGAGTCTTGAGAAACTAAAGAGGGTATGTTCTAAGGGCTGGACGCATTTCTTCTTATTTTTGATAACCAATGGCATTGCTTTGCAAGGGGTGGGCTTGGGTTGTGCAGAGAGCTGCACGCTGTATGTCTAGTGCTGCCGGGTAGAGGGCAGTCGGATACAGCAGACAGGCAGGGAGCCCTGCTCTGGGCTGAGCCCGCTGCCTGCTTCCCTGGCCTGCCTGCCCTGGCCTGGGGGTACACAGTACCCCCACAGCCCCAGATAGACTTTTTCTGTCTCTCCAATCAAGTGAGATTGATTTGTACCTAGACTCTGATGTTCCTCTGGTGTTAGACAAGTTGCTGATGATACCTCGAACTTCTGTGAGTGGGAACTGCAGAGACATGTAACAACCAGTTGAAAAATTTGTCCTGCCTTCCTGAGTTTAAAATGGAGCTGCCTTGAATTGTTTTCCTCACCGCAGTGGAGAACAGTCCCAGCGCACTGTGCCAAGCAGAATGTGTGCTATTCTCATGTGCGGCATGTCCTGCCCTCTGGGACCTGGGTTGCTGGAAGCAGAGTGGGGAGGCAGATCCTCTTTCTCCAGAAAAGACACATGCCTGCTATTCCAATAAAGGGAGCTTTGCCTACAATTTAAGGGATAATGTCCTGAGACATCTGTAAGTTTTTTCCTCCTATTTTTCTCCTACAAGTACCTGATCAGGCTGTTTGCACTGTGCTTGCTCACTGCATGCTTTGTATGCTCAGAAGCCCTTCAAGCCTGCTTAGGACCTTTGGAAAGTGGAAATGGTGTCAACCTGGATGAGGGGCCAAGACTGGACTCTTCTTATTCCAGGGAGGGAAGGGTGAGCTGTAGTGTCTGGGTTGAGCCCTGAAGGGCCAGCCTTGCTCCTTCTTTGCTGATGATATAAAACTCAGGAGGAGTGGCTGACACACCAGAAGGCTGTGTTCTAAGACCTGGTCAGGCGGAAAAGTTGGGCAGAGAGGAACCTAATGAATTTCAAGAAGGGTGATTTTAGGGTCCTGCACCTTGGGAGGAATAAACCTCATGCACCACTATGTGTTAGGGGTTGACCTACTGGAAAGCAGCTCTGCAAAGGACCTCGGAGTCCTGGTGGATAACAAATTAACTATGAGCTGGCGGTGTGTTCTTGTGGCCAAGAAGGCCAATGGTGTCCTGGGGTGCATTGAGAAAAGTGTGGCCACCAGGTCAAGGGGGTTCTCACCCCCACTGCTCTTCTCTGGTGAGTCCATATCTGGAGTACTGTGTCCAGTTCTGGGCTCTGGAGTTCACAAGAGACAAGGAACTACTGGAGAGAGTCCAGTGGAGGACTACAAAAAATGATTAGCGGACCGGAACATCTCTCTTATGTGAGACTTGGGGCTGTTTAGCCTGGAGAAGAGAAAGCTGAGTATCTTATCAATACTTCTAAATATCTTTAGCAGGTGTCAAGGCGATGGGGCCAGACTCTTTTCAGTAATGCCCAGTGACAGGACAAGGGGCAATGGGCACAAACTGGAACACAGGAAATTTCACCTAAATGTAAGGAAAAACTGTGATGGACACCTGGAACATGCTGCCCAGAGAGATTGTGGAGTCTCCTTCTCTGAAGACTTTCAAAACCCACCCGGACATATTCCTGTGCAACCAGATTTAGATGAACCTGCTTTAGCAAGGGTTTGGACTATAGATGATCTCCACAGGTCCCTTCCAACCCCTACTTTTCTGTGATTCTACTCCAGCCAGTGATGCGCAAGGAACTGCTGCTTCTGCCTCTGTGCCCCAACCTCCCTCCACAGGAGTCACTTGCTGACTTGCTGGGTGGAGAAGGCAGAAGGACTGTGAGTTTTGCATTGCCCCGGTAGTCCGCAGCCTTAGACCTGGTTCCAAGAGCTGGTGGTGGTTGCTACTGCAAGGTCAACACCAAAACTGTGAAGGCTTGAACTGTTCCTCAGGAAATACCAAGCCTCCATGGTAGAAGGTCTTCTTACTCAGTTATTTGAGAGCCTCTGGATCATGGGAAGATGCAGCTGCTTGAATTGCCAGAAAGGGTCACTTGTGAAATGTCTGCAGAAGCTGCATTGCAGAATTTGAGCTTTTATTGTTCCGCTTGTTTAAAGGAAGGCAGAAGACAAAAGGTACCAGGCTTCTGTGGTGGGGAAGAACGTGATGATTCCAGTATAAATCGTTGTGTTGTCCTAAGTCCAAGTCAGCAGCCAGCCTGAAACAAAAAGTGAGCAGCCCTGTTTATCTCTGGGCTATTTAAAAAAATATCAGTGCTGTCCCTTGGCTTACTGCTGACAAGTGTAGCTGATACTTCAAGCGTTTTAGTATTTTGTGGCCACATTGTTGGCCACAAGGTGGATGGTGGGCTGGATGACCAGGGACAAGTGTCTGCAGCCAATGCTGAGCAGGTGCTGTTCGCTCATCCCCTTGGACTGTAAAAGCCCAGCAGGGACTAGTGGGGCCTTGCTTGCCCTGATACTGAGTCTGGTCCCAGTGTTCCTGCGTGTCCTGGGCCTTCTCACCCAGTTTCTGTGGTCCTCCCAGAACGAGCTGCAGTCACTGGGCAGAGTATCATCAGAGAAATCATCCATGCTTTAAAAATGCAGTTAGAAACATAAATTATGTGGGATGGAGCTGCATCTGGGGAGGGGACCAGGGGCTATTCTGCTTCAAGTCATGCAGCAGCTGCAGCATAAAGCACATCCCCAGAGCTGCACAGGGTGGAAGCCGCCTACTGCAGCAGCAGCCTTGGAAACACTCCGGCCAGGCAGCTGCTTCCTAGCTGGTGTTGGAAATCTCGTTAGAAAAGTACTCCCAGCCGAGGGGCTTTTACTCATCATAGGGATATTTTTGTCATGTTTCCTATTGGGTTGGTGAGAGCGCAGCTCACAAGCACCTGGACGTGCTTGGTCAGCAGAGGGACCTTCCTCTCTGGCAGCAGTGGCCAGGTGGGAGCTACAATGCTGAAATGCCTCTGGGTTTGCCTATTGCAGCCTCAAATCTGAGCAAATAAATTCCCAGCCCTGGTGCTGGCTGTGCTGGGGATGCTGACAGTGCCACCATATCTCTGCTTCCCGGTGCCTGCCCTCCCCATGCCAGCACATCTGGACTGCCTGGACCACGTATGTGTATGAGCATCTCATGCGTGGTGCCTCGGTCCTGACAGCTCAACGCTGCACCAGTTTTGTTTGCAACAGCTGTAGAGAGCAGTAAGGCCACACCATGAAGTATAATCTCTTTTTTTTTTATTAGAACAATTTCCTGGGGAGCTTTTTTTTTTTCTTCCTCCTTTTCCCTCTGTAATGTTGCCTTAGGTTTTAAGAGGGAGAAGGAAAATAATAAATAGTCTAGCAAAAATAGGTTGCTGTGTCATATAACACTGAAACAAAGAGGCATTCAATGAAATTAGAAGGTGGCTGAGGAAGTATTTTTATATGACATGTGTCCAGGCTGAGGAGTTACCTCCTGCAGGAGACAGCAAAGTCCAGCAATGCATTGGGTTATTGAAAAGGGCTGGCATTTGGATGGGCAGCATGAATGCTGAGATTTAGCAAATTCAAGAGAGGGCACATTGTATTAATTGGGTAGAAATACTAAGCTTTCAGGCAAAAGATGTTCTCTGATTATGATAGGTTAGGATCTGAAGTGTGTAAGTTACTTCAGCAATTGATGGCACTCCAGGAGCAGATCTGAACATCCCTGGAACAAAGCAGTGATGCAGAGAGGGTCAGACAGGGAACCTGGAGCAGTACAAGTCCCCTGAGTGCCAGCCAAGTGGCCACCCTCCTCTCACAGCCAGGCTCTGGCTTTCAGGGGTGCTCGTCATGTGAACAAAGTGAGCAGGGCTTGGTCACAGACAATCTGGAATTGCCACTGGTGAGAAATCATAGTTGCAAGTGTGAAGAAACTTGTGTTTTATTCCTCTGTTTCAATGTTGTTATAAAAACTAAATCTCTTTGGAGATATTAATAAAAGTTAATGGAAGTCTTGAATAGGGCTTTTTTTTCCTCCTACCAGCCTAATAAAATGTATTGCTTTTTCTCCCAAGTATTTTTATATTAGCAGGCAGTGGCTGCTGCTGGAAGAGAGCAGTTCTAGTGCTATAAAATGACTCCAGATGGAGACCCTCTCGACAGCCACTGACTTCAGGCCCAAGCAAAGCTGAAACGTACTGCTTGCCCTGATGGTCATCATCTTTGGCCAGGAAATATGGGAATGTATTTGGCTCAGGAAACAGCAGCATTCTCCCCTTATGACGTCTGATTTATTGTAAAATAATGGTTTTGGATTAATTTTTAGATTTTCTTTCAGAAAAAGAAGAAAATGAAGATGAATGAAATGAGAGTGGTGCTATGGGCTTGACAGGCATAGGACAGAAATTGGTCCCCAGAGACTTGGTGCTAAAAGTCACACTGAACATCCTAATCCAGTGCTCCTGGCAGAACATTTTTCCATGTGCTGGGGAAAGCCACCACTGCTTTCTCCCAACAGCTGACACAGGGATGCAGCCAAAGCCTCCTCCTGGCAGGCTGAGCTGGCAGGGTGGGCTGTGGGTGCCCGCCACCTTTGGGACCAAACACCATCAAAAAAATCAAAAATATAAAACTTGATTGGTGCCTAGTGTGCAGGGAAGGAAAACAAACCTTTTTGCTGCATGCGGAGGTACATCACTGCTGCGACAGCAGTGAGGCAAGGGGCTGAGCAAGCCCAGCTCAGGACATCTCTGGAGAGCTCCTGGTGTCCAAACATGCTCTTGAAGCACCAGGAGAACATCCAGGCTGGAAAGATGATATCACCACCAGTATATGTAACAGCAGTGATGGAATAAGGATTTTCTGTGCCTTAGTGCTGAAATGCTTCAGGGTTTGCCTATCATGGTCTCAAATCTAAACAAAATAAATCCTGGCTCTGGTGAAGCAGTGAACAGATGGAGCCTCTCGTTCCTTCTACTCTGGAGAGGGCAAAGGAAGTTATCTATTAGCTGATCCAAGCTAAAGCCTATATTACAAAGGATCTTTGCATCATCACCCATTTTTACTCTTGCAGAAAACCCACCCTTTCTCATCTAGCAGACAATTTGTGCACGTTGTATATTTTCTTTGGAAATGATTTGCACTACACTGAATTTTGCTTCTCTCTCTTTCTGCAGTCTGCCAGGTTTTCTGCGCTTTTCTTAGTGACCCACACTTAAACAGCTTGTCCTGGCTGCCGCGCTATTGTTCCACGCACATGTGGTATCGCTTCTATTGCTGCCGGACTGTTTGTCTTTTGATTACGTGTGGCTTGAAGATTAAGCCTCAATGAGCTGACACCATTTGGGTTCACATGAGTTTTCCTCTCCTGCAGCAGCTCAGCCTGGCAGGTAACCTTGGCATTGTTGTGCCGTGTGGGGCTATGTACGTACGTAGGAAGTTCACAGGGGAGATTTTCTGAGCTTTCCTTTCCTGGCAAGTGATCTGTAAACACCATCTCAAAGCCAAGCATTTGATTTTTCTGTTGTCCTCATGGCAACACGCTGAGGATCAGCTGTGCACCACAGGTTTTTCCCCTTTCAGAAAAACTGGAGATTTCAAGGAGGTGAGTTGTAATCCATTGTTGGATACCAGTTCTGTCGGGTTTCCTTCTCCGACGAAAACAGCCAACAGGAAAGTAATTGCAGGAGCAGATGTGACTTGTGACGTAAATGTTACTTCTGGCCTTTTCTTCTCCTTCTTTTTCTTTTTCTTTTTCTTTTTCTTTTTCTTTTTCTTTTTCTTTTTCTTTTTCTTTTTCTTTTTCTTTTTCT
>JANHFX010015663.1:0-16531 GCA_027560015.1 Chloroceryle amazona
GACTGGAAGAGGCTGCCCAGGGAAGTGGTTGAATCCCCATCCCTGGATGTATTTAAAGGCCACCTAGATGTGGTGCTCAAGGATATGGTGTAGTACTGGCCCTTGTAGAGTGAGATAACGTTTGGACTTGATGATCTTTAAGGTCTTTTCCAGCCATAGCAATGCTGTGATTCTGTGACATGACATAGGGCTGGTTTAACTCTGGTAGGTGCTTGCTTTCTGCTTGGAGCTGTAGCAGTGGCTTTTTCTGAAAGTTTTCCCAGTGCTTGCACTGGGATTTTACGAATTGAAGCTGCTCTTCTTTTTATTTCTCTGTTCTGTTTCAGAATAGAACAGTACCACTGTAGAGAGATCAGTTCTGCCTTTTCTA
This sequence comes from Chloroceryle amazona, assembly GCA_027560015.1. Lineage (NCBI taxonomy): Eukaryota > Metazoa > Chordata > Aves > Coraciiformes > Cerylidae > Chloroceryle > Chloroceryle amazona. The sequence goes on from JANHFX010015663.1 coordinate 371, forward strand.
CGTGTGATTTCCTTTGAGCTGTGGAAGTGTATCTTGGCGAGAAAGACTTTTCAGTTCAATTTGTGTGGAGAAGGAGATTGAGGTCATCTTAAACACGGAGGGTTAAATGCCAACTCTTGGTTTCAGAAACTAGTTAAGTAGGATAGGGAGAGAAAATGAACTTAAAACAGCCAGCACAGACCTACTGTAGAAAACTTTTTCTGTGTACAGTAAGAGCAAAAAATAGCTTAATAATACTGGATATCACAGGGGCTGTTGCACAGGAGTGAGATGAGTGGTCAGAGTAGTAAAATGTGGCTGTTGGGTGGTGAGTGATACAGAGGAGAAAATGCCTGGGCACCTCCCAGGGGGGAATTTTAGTTTGGTGTTACTAAACTGGTGAATTTCTAAAAATTCAAGTGCTTAGCTGCTCTTCAAAGGTTAAGTTCTGGTTTAAATAAAATGGTAATTAAATTGATGAGCTACACTGCATTTCACCCAGTTTGGGGGTGTTGTTATAAAGGTTAAATCAATATTTTTCAGCAGACTTTTGAGGTGTGCAGCAGTGTTTTGTTAATGTTAATTCTACCGTTGTTAATTATTCCTAAATTCTGCCACTCTCTTGGCAGAATGTGCGTTCAGGGTTTAATAATTTTAGAGATTTAGTTCTGTTTAAGTTTAATAGGGAGTGCATGTTATTGCCAGTAATCTACTGTTGAAAGTTTAGGGTATTTCCCTTTTGAGCTTTAAGCTTGCTTTTATATGGCAATTAGGATGAAACCCATCCAATTCTCTGCAAGCAAAAAGTAATTATTAAACACTTCAGAACATTAACACAAATATTATGCAGTGTCTTCTGGCTGACAGATAACAGGAGGATGAATGAACCAGAAATAGTAAAGCACTATTTTGAGAACAGGAGAGAGTCTAGGTTTGTAGAATAAAAATCCAGTGAGGTTTTTTTTGGTAGAACAACCAAGTAATTAGGAAAAGTAGGTAGCAAAATGTGATGTCCTCAGAATATAAGGAAAGGTTTGCGTGATGGAAGGCAAGCTTGTTTTTCCCAGTTGAATTAAGCTGAATTCATTACAGCCTGCTGGCTGAGTGACTGTTCATGTGGGAAATGTTAGCAACTCCGTGGATGGGTGGATGGATGGATGAATAAATTGGTATAATGAAGTTGAGAGATCTGGAGACTTTAAGGTTAGCATACAGATCTCTGAGGAAAAATCTGGCTGATATTTTTGGGAGTTCTCAGTTCCTGGTAACTCCTTTTGGGAATGAGATGGGAGCTGGTGTATGTTTAGTGCTTTTCAAAACTGGATTCAGATTTTATTTGTTGCAAGCTGACCTTGAATTATTCCACTCGTGTGCTAGACCTGTTAGCAATGTACTCCATATACTAGATCTGGATCTGTTTGAATCCTGAAACTCTTCCTGCTTTGTTTTACTTACGTATTTCAGAGCAGTTGTCATTTATTGGGGTGTTTGTCAAAAGTAGAGGCAGCCACTGAAGTGAAGTTCTTCTGAGAAGTGGCTGTGTTGTGGCTGCAGAGGTGAGGATTCCTCTCATATCCATCCATCGTCTCCGAGGAATAAGTGAACTTTGTTGTCACATTTGGGCCCTTCTCATAGTGGCAAAGCTGTCAGGTAAATTCTGGGCATGCATTTGTTAAGTCAGCTTGAAAGAGAAGGCTTAGTGATGAGAGTGTTGCTGGATTCATGCCAACAGTGAATAGGGACCCACCTCCTGGGCATCATTCCTGCTCTTTTGATCTACTTGGTCACAAACATGGTGTGGTAAGTTCTGAACTTCCATGGATTGCAAGGCAATCAGCAGGTGGGTTTTTTTTTTTTCCAGGCACAGTGTTTTTCCTGTTTGCTAAGTTTTTCTAGGATACAGATAGAAGTAAAAGTAAATGTAGCACTTCTCCCTGAGAACGTTTCTTCTTTGTTACTCTTCTGTCAGCATCCCTTGGGTTTCTCCCCCAGGCCACAGCTTCTGAAATTTCTGGCTACCTCAGTCTTTCTGTCTTTCATAGTCTATCAATACCGATGATTCAAATTGCATAGAACAGAAGCTTGATGTCAGTAGTTTGCTTTACATGTAAGCCTACTCAGATCTCCTTCTGCTCATGCATACTTGAAGTATGTAGCTGCCTATCACACCAGTTTATTGAAGAAGTTGGCTATGGTTTTTGCAGTCACGTTACACTTGGAAGATCTGAATTTTACTCCATAGTACTTCATGGTCTTGGTGACTCAGTTTCCTTGTTTGACTGTTATCCAAAATGATAATTCGGAATGAAAATACTTTTATCAATTTCTTTGCTATTACTGAGATTTACTTTGTTAAAATGCCTGATGTTAGCTATAATGGGAGCTACAAAAGCTCTTTAATTATTTTCGATGTCTTTGCAAATCTTCGAGGTTTGAGACCGATCTCCTGAAGCCATGTTCCTTCTGTGAAAACATTTTCATTATTTCAGCTGAAAGGACAATTGTTCATAACGTGCCAACTGGACATGAGATACTGCTTTGCAGTAGCTACTAATCTGCTGATGAACCGATTCTTCCAGAGATTGGAAGGGATTTGTGTAGAGTGCAAATTAAACAGAGCGAGTTTCAAAAATGTCTAGCAATTTAAAATGCTGCTTGGGTGTGAATTAAGAGGTTCAGAAGCTGCACACTCTTTCTTGAAATCTTGATCCTTTTTAGCCATCCATAATGCCATCAGTGTGGAATTGCTTCTTAAGAGTTTCTGAAGCACAAGAAAGTAGGATAACTGGGTAGGTGAAGCACCAATCCTCACGGATTGTGCGAGCTAGAGCTTCAGAATGTGTGTGCTCTGGCTGTGGTTGGGATTGACTTGGAGAAATGAGTTTGGCTTGTGTCCTGGTTTGAGCTGGAACAGAACTAATTCTGTTCTAATTTTACTTTTCAGCTCAGTCTCTTCTAAGTACCTGCACTTTCTGAAGTTAAGGGCAGATTTTTGCGGTCTCTGATTCTAGCGGTGATGTTGCTCCGTGTTGAGAGTTACTACCAAGGATTGGTGTGCAGAAACACTCTTGCTTATACTGTCTTCCTCAGGGATAAGGTCACTGCTAAATCTTGTGTACTATATTGGGGGTGCAGTAAGAGGTAACACCCATGAGGACGAGAGGCCAGGCCAGGTGACCCTAAGCTGACCAGTGGGGGATTCCATCCCATATACCATCATATTCATGTTTACGAGGGATCACAAGGATCAAGTTCTCCTCTTCAATGGCTGGCATCCAAGGAGGACTCTGTCTGTCCTGCCCTTGATCCCTATCTGTGTGTGCCTGAATCCAGTTCCAGAATCCAGCTCCTGAATGCTATGCCCATCTGCTGCTGAGTCCAGCTTGGGACTTCCCCAGTGCCTGCTTCACAGCATCAGTGGTGTCAGTGACATAGTTACCATCAGGTGGCTTGGGTTCAATCCTGGTTTTCTGTGTATTTCATTTTATTATTATTATTTTCATTAAAGCTGTTCCAGTTTCCTTTTCTAATCTCTAAGCCTCTCTCCTTTATTCCCATTCCCTTCCCCTTTGGTAAGGGAGAGAGGTTAACAGAGAGCATCTGTCATTCATCTGGTGGCATGGCTGGCACAGCCCTAACCCTTGACAGCTTGCAAGCTTTATGGGATATTGTTACAACAGCTGTATTTGGGCACTGAGCTTGTCCCAGTTGTAAAATCCCTTCGGTGAGGTTTAGGGTGAAGCATTTTGCCTTGTGTTTTGTTGCAGGGTGGGAACAAGCACGTAGTTGGTTTAGGAGTCTTGGCTGATGGGCAGCAACTTGTTAAGTCAGGGTAACTCTGTTTTGTTTGTGGTTTGAGGCGTTTCATTTGCAATGTGTGCCACTTAAATGATAACCCTCTTAAGAGTGAGGCTTTTGAATTGAGAAATTGTGATCGTGAGATAAATTTGTCATAGAGAAGAAGGCAGAAGATACTAAAAATAAACCCTACATGAATGAATGAGGGCTGGGAAGCTCCAGAATTTTGTGCTTTTTCCAAAGTACGTGCATCCACCCTAAAACTGCACTAAATCAGACTGTCAAGAGGCAGCTGTCATCCTGAGTATCCTGCTGTGCAAGTAGGCTCTACCATGTTAGATGTTACTGTCTTGAGAACTTTCCTGAGGTATAAATACCTGTTGTCCCATCTCACTGGTAACGTCAGTAGAAATTTCTGCCTCTCTCTTCTGTCTTCACAAGGGTTTAATGCGTCCATTTTCTGTGGACTCCAGGGCTTCATGTCATGGCTTCTAATCTCTTGGGGTCAAAATAAGCCTTTTAGGAAGAGACCATCCACTTTGCACTTCGAGCTCACCTGGTGTTCTTCAGGAATGAAAAAAAGCAGGACTGGTTGATGAGGAACTATGTTTTTATCCTCTCAGTTCTATAATGTGGTGCTTTGTGCTGTCTTGGAGAGAAACTCGAGGCTTTTGGGCTTTATTTGAAGGATGTGGTGTAACTGCTTAAGTTCACTCCCAGGTGATGAGTTTGCATTGAATAAATTCCTTTTGCACTCTGATTTGAATACTGTGATGTTTCGTGTATAATGTTAGAGGTCTACCAGATTCTATTTGGAGAGTTTGGGGAGGAGTGGCTGATACCCTGCAAGGCTCTGCTGCCCTTCAGTGAGGTCTGGAGAGCTGGTGGGCAAAGGAGAACCTCATGAAGTTCAACAAGGGCATGTGTAGAGTCCTGCACCTTGGGAGGACCCCCCTGCACCAGTACAGGTCAGGAGCTGACCTGCTGGAAAGCAGCTCCATGGAGAAGGACGTGGGAGTCCTGGTGGACAACCAGTTCTCCATGGAATAGCAATGTGTCCTTGTGGTCAGGAAGGCCAATGGTGTCATGGGGTGCATTAAGAAGAGTGTGGCCAGCAGGTCGAGGAAGGTTCTCCTTCCCCTCTACTCTGCCTTGGTGAGACCACATCTGGAGTGGCAGTTGACCCCCACCCTGCAGAGATGTGTAAACATTGATCAGATCCCCTCTCAGGCTTCTCCAGGCTAAACAGCCCCAGGGCTCTCAGCCTTTCCTCATAAGAGAGATGTTCCAGTCCCTTCAGCATCCTTGTAGCCTCTGTTGAACTCTCTCTAATATTTCTGTGTCCCTCCTGAACTGGGGAGCCCAGAACTGGCCACAGTACTCCAGATGTGGCCTCACTAGGGCAGAGTAGAGGGGGAGGAGAAGCTCCCTCGACCACAGACCATGTGAGTATAACTCACAGTGGTAGGATGGTCCTATGCTGTAAGGAAAAGAGGCTTCATCTCCATTTCCAAAAAGTTTGCTTGCCTCTTAACCACTCTTTAAGTAACATCTCTCTAACATACCTTCTTTTTCCCCCCTTCCTCCCTCTTTGCATTTGTGAATTGCTTCTTTGGAAAAGAAATTAATTGCATGCATTAGTGTCTTCCGTGCTACTGCTTTCAGCACATTGCAGTGACTAAATATTATTTTATCAGCCTACTCAGCAATAATGACTATTAACTTGATTGTTAACTGCTGGGTCTGAGGTGAACTGCTGAATACAAGCTTGTTCCAAAAGGGCAGAATCTGGCTCTCCTTTTTACTGTAATAAAGCTGCTTCTGTTTGCAGCACTGTGTTGCTGGGAGACTGCAGCTAATTTTTATGGCGCATGTCAGTAGTAGTGATTCAAATTATACATTTCATTAAGTAGCTTTTCTCTATGTTTGTAAACTGTCGTGTGTGAGAGAGAAAATTGGTAATATTTTTTTTTTTTTCTTCTGGAGAGAACAGTATCCAGACAAGGAAAAAAAAAAATCTTGAATCTGGAACAAAAGCTCAGATTGTTCTGTTGCTAACGCCACGGTCTTTCCAGAGTCACTCCAGGGGTGTGTATCACGTACCACTCCAGGCTGGTGGTCTAACTGAATTTACACCAGTATGCCAGTCAAGTATTGAGGAGAATTCTAGGTGAGGCACCTGTATCTCTTCACACCTCTGTGTTTCTTCAGGCTCCGTGGTGCGAAACTTCAGCACGTGGTGCAACTTCAGAGCAAACCGACAAGATAAGATTGTGAGAGATTTGGAATTGGAAAAGTGTACTTTGGTTCACAGCGAAGATGCAGTGGCAATTTTGGGGGTCTGTAGAAAAGCAGGCCTTTTTATAAAGATTGTTACAGTTCGTGTGTGCATCAGGACACCGTGCAATCAGTGGCAGAACTGGGCAGGCACCTAAATAAGAAAATAAGCGCGTAAGGTGGAATCTAATAAAGTTAAATCTTCTCTTTGCTGAATCAACTCCTTTCCTGGCTAAAGGAGGTTCCCGACGTTCGCGTTCTGCTTACGTTTTTATCAGTGTCTTAAGTCTAATCTTGCTGGAGATGCCCCTGTAAAATGGGGGGGGGGGGGCTGTGTGTGTCTGAAGCCTGCTTGCTTAAACACGCAAGTCATGTCAGCTGCAATGCGGCAGTGCTTGGTGCTAATGAGGTGAGCAGCCAGAGAACCCTTCTGCTTATGTTTTCTCAATATCTGCACAATTCTGGCAATGGGGACTGCAAAAAGGCATTTATATTGGATATGGTTCTGGTTTGGCCTTTCCAGAATGTGGTTCTTTGTCCTCCTGAGGACTGGGCAGTGTATTTCTACTTCCATTTTGGGAGTAGGTTTTTGCTTTGTTATTTTTAAGGCAAGCTCTGAAGTAATGTTGTGGTTGGGAGAAGAAAATGAGGAAGTAGAGAGAGGGAGATACCCTCCCTTTTCTCTCCCACCCCCCAGTTAATTCAAAGGCAACTTGAAATGAAATAGATCACCCGGTAGTGTTGAGTAGATAGAAGTTTGTATTTGAAAAGTGACATCTTTGGAATAGAGCTAATCAGGTTAGATCTGGCTCTTCTGAAGCATGAAAATGCAGATTCATGTGTGACTTCTTAGCTCACCTTCCTTCTCTTTTCTTTTAACCCTTATGGTGCTGACAGCAGTGTGAGCTGTGTATTTTATGCTGAAGTCGGTAAAACTTTGAACCTAAGGCAAATAAAATCCTCATTGTCTTTTCCCATCCTCAGATGCCGGACTCTCTTCCTTGAGCTTGGTGCCTTCCCATCCACTCCTATCATATTCCCATTCCTGCAGCCTGTCTTTCAGTGTCTCTCTTCAGTCTGTAAAACTATAGATCATGGTTAAATTCTACATTGATTTTTGGTAGCAAACCTGGCTTTCCTTCTAGTCCTTAACTAGGGCACTGCCCTGTTAGCTGATAAAGTTATTTCTGAGTACTCGGTACAAATCAGATTCTTGAAATTATCTGTGTTAAAAATACTGCTTTGTCTGTGTGTTTGTTTGTTTCTGGGGTTTGTGTTTGTTTTTTTTTTGTTTTGTTCTTAAGGGTCATACCTAATCTCTGTTACTTTGGCAACATGGTGTGTAGCATGGTACCACAAACAGAGGGATCAATGCAGGCGGGACTGGGGAAGAAGGGAACTGTGTCATGTAGGCAAAAACCAGTCGTGAGAGGCAGGAACCTCCTGAGATACTGACAGTGCTGATGGGAATGTAGTGTGCAGCTAACACACATAGAAAGGGTTACACATCAACCTTAAAGAAAAGGGCTTCACCCTGGGAAGGAGCCCAGGACTGTGTGTGCTACTGCAGTCTGGTCTTTGCTTAGCCCTAGTTTTAAGTGGGTCAAGAGTGTCACGTACGAAACAGCACAACTGACAAGATACATTTTAGGAGAGTTGTGCTGTTTTAACACCCGCTGTTGAAGTCTCCTACCTCTGTTGTGATCACATGTAGTACAGTATTTCCTTGCCTGTTTACTTTCTCCTGGAGATGTTGTAGTTGACAGGGATGTTTTTCTCTTCCTCCTTTAGGTCTGCGGGTGAATGGGGAGCTTGTTACTGCTTACCCACAAGTGGTGGTCGTGCGTGTACCCACACCTTGGGTCCAGAGTGACAGTGACATCACAGTCCTTCGCCACCTCGAGAAGATGGGCTGTCGATTGATGAATCGTCCCCAGGCCATCCTCAACTGTGTCAACAAATTCTGGACGTTTCAAGAGCTTGCTGGTCATGGTGTACCTCTTCCAGACACTTTTTCCTATGGTAAGGTTTCTGGCTCAAAAGGATAGCATAATTTATACTTTTGCAGTGCAAAAGATAGGAGTCAAGTTCTGGAAATCCATAAAGTTAAGTAGCACGAGGCTGGTTCCACAGATGAGAGTTCAGTAATGGGAAAAGGAAATTCAAGACACAACACTTGGATTCTGTTGCTGATTAGCTGTGATGCTTTGGGAAGAGTACTTGAACTGTGTCTCAGCTTCCCAAGCAACTAACTCGGGCTGTTACTACTAAAACACTTTGAACACCTTTCCAATTGCTCAAAACAACAGTGGGAACTCGAGGCAGCAAATGTCATAGGACGTTATAAAGACGTAGGCTTTGGTAACACCTGGAAGTAGGTTACACTTCTATATTAATAAAAATATCTGCAAATATATTATTGTGAAAGGTCAAAAGAGTGCAGGCACTTGTGTTTTCAACTTCTAACAATTGTTTGGGGTTTGTTTCCCACCAGAATACTTAATTATTGATCTTTCTTGTGCCTGCATCTGGAGCCTGTGGTTCCTGACAGAGTGCTAGACTAGAGGAGCTGTTTGTCTGAGCTAACCTGATGTTATTTCTGCTTTTAATTACAATAGATTAAAGAACTGAAGATACCTCTCAGCCTTCCTTTCCTTCTTGGGAAATACCAGTGCTTCCCTTCCTTTTGTGTGGTTGCACCAATAGGCTTTTCTAGTGGGAACTTGACAAAAACACAAACATGGTTTTCCATCAATAACTATGAATTACTCTTTCCGTCAGTTACTGTGGAAACACAGTTGAGAGGAAACATATCCTTTCTTTATAGTTGTGATTGCTCTATCTCTTGAGAAAGGAATGAAGTTTTACATTTTTGGGGGGGAAGAGGGGGGGACCATGAATGATGGGGTAATTGCAGAACATGTCTTGTTTGTGCATAACTCCTTGGCACTTCTTTTAATGCTTGCCTCTGGAATTTGACAGAAGCATGGCTTTTATTTCTTTATTTGTATATATATATACATACACATCTATCTTTATTTTTTTTTTTTAAACACAAGTATCAAGCTGGCTTTGCCAAGAAAAACAGGATGTGCTGAATGACATGTTATTCCATGACACACATTAAAATCCACGGCAGGGTAGTGATGGCTGCTGCTGGCTTTGTGACCAGTGTCTTGGCTTGACTTCTGTGCTTTACTGCATATGCTGCTAGAGGAGACTCATCCCTTTGTCTGCTGACTTCTGTATTTCTTGTCCTGTGGTCAGCCTTCCGTGAACTGAACTGAACTCAAATAGCCTTGAAGTATCAACCATAATCATGTCAATGGTCATTAAAAGCTGCTCTCTAAGGTCCTTACAGATGCAATGAGATGAAAAGGTTGAAATGCTACTTCAGGAAATAGGGAGGGTGAGATGCAGGAGAATTATGCCTTGGAAAGGGGGGAGGTGGAGTGGTCAGATTGGGGTTGTTGCTGCTCTCTGGATTATGCCTTGTCTCTGTATTCCATTTTGCTTTCCTGGTTAGTAGTTTGGATGGAACTGCTACTAGTCTTATGTCTGTGCTAGATACTTGAAAAGGTGAGAGTTGATAAAGTAAAAGGGATAAACTGGAACGAGCTGGTAGAATGGGGGCATTCAGATCTGGAAGACCAGATTGAGCTTTTTGATCAAGAGGCCGTTGTCAACTTGTGTCTTCCATTTCAAAGGCAGTAGGAGTTTGTATCCCACAGACCACAAACACCTTCAAAGTCTGATCATGCTCCATGACCAAGTTCCTCTTAACTGCTATTTTTCCTCTACATTATCTAAGCTATAAGGGTGGGAGGATTGCGTGGCAATTACATCCCAAATTTGGCCTCACCAGATTGGTGGCACATAATGTTGTTGGTTTTCTTTTTGCCAGGTGGTCATGAGAATTTTGCCAAAATGATTGATGAGGCGGAAGTGCTGGAGTTCCCTATGGTGGTGAAGAACACGCGGGGTCACCGAGGTGGGTGTGAGGTCAGGGGTGAGGGCAAGGAGTATCCTAAGCAGCATTCTTCAGGATTTTGTCATGTCAAGGGATGATAGTTAAGCAGGTCTTCTATTAGGTGTTGGACTTCTTTGTGGCACATCTAAATTCTGCCATCCTTTGACTTCCAAAAGTTGAGGAGGTTGCAACACTGGGAAGCAGATTTAGTAGAACTTAGTCCTGCAATAGCAGGGGGGATAGGGGTTCAAAATTATGGTCCAGTGATGGCTTCTGTGAGGAAAGCTCTGAACTGGAGTAATGGAACGTTTGGCCTTAGGGAAGCAGAGAGGCCTACATGGATTTTAGGGATATTTCTAAACAGGCCCAAGAAATGGAGTCTTAGTTCATTCAATCTTAATATGACTTGTTTTCTAATTGACTTTCATCTATAATTAGGATGCTGATTTCAGTAAAATCTCTTGTGCTCTTTCTCAAACTGGATCTCTGCTTTTCAGTAAAATGTCTCTGACAGTGCTGGTGATAATACAGCAGGTTCAGATTAAATTGTTCTGTTATCAGTCTTTTGTTTTAATTGTCGAATATGAAACAATACATAAATTTTGTTTAATGTTAGATTGTGATCTACTAAAGGAAACCAGGATTAAAATCAATTCCAGAGGTTATTTCTGCAGGAGGTTACACCGGTTTGAATTGACTTTAATAAATATTAGAAGGAAAAAGAGACTGAAACTGAAGTTTAAGCACATAAACCATCAGTTACCTTCATTAAAAGCATACCAAAAAGATACCACTTCTTGCTTCTTGCTTTATCTGTCAGTTTGTTCCCACTCTGTGCTGTTCTGGTGCATTTCTTCTGCTGGGCTGAATGTTTCTGTAGCCATGTAGTAAATGGATCCAGGAACTGATGCTGGATGAATCTAGATGGGTTATTTTTACTTGGATTAATTCCTTACATGAATTAGCATTTACTCAAAAAAAATAGCTTTTGTTGATGTAATGGAAGAGGGAGAGCAAAAGGCTGGGGCAGAGGAAGATCAGTCCTGCTTCTCTTGGCTCTAATACCTGTTTATATGGTTTTAAAGTGCTTGTGGAGCTCTGAAGCCAAGCTGGAGTTTGACTTTGCAGCAGGCTGAGACAGTAGATTTATCTTGACACTGCCTCTTGTTTAGATCTACTGAATAGTTACAGAGTTTGCTGCTGTTTACTTTCTTCTCCCTTTTTTAGCCAGAATTTGCATAAATGTCTGTTTACACTTCAAATTCTAGGCATTTTAATGGGAATTTATGCACGGTACGTATCTTTAAGTTTCAGAGAGTTGGGGAAGCTTTTTCAAATTAATTGAAGAGCAGCCATTTGCAAATTGTATCTAAAGAAAATCAGAAAAAAAATAGGGAAACCTGGTCATAGGTACTGGCTGATGAATAAAGTTATGCTCTTCTAGGCCCATTTTCTGCCTGCAGCAAATGTGCCAGTCTTATGTTTGCCAAGTTGTCATGATGCTGCATAATTCCCAAGAACTAAGTAGTTCTCCTCTAAGGCATCCCATTTTAGGCTTACTAAGTTCCTGCAAAAAAGCTCAAGTTGGGAATGGGCAAAAGCACGTGAAGGTTTTTTGCTTTCTTGTGATGATTTTTAAGCCTACATTCTTGATGCCCTCTGTGATGAGAAATTCCATGCTCCTCGAGCAGTGTTCTGTGCTATGAGACCTTGAATCCCGATGAAGCAGAGGCTGCTCCAGTTGGGCTTTCAAGCATTTGGTGGAATTCTTCCCATGTTCTTTCTCCTAGTTCTGTTCCTGCTGCATTTCCAGTCTCTTAGTTAAGATAGGCAGTTGATTTTATGACTTTCATCTGTATTAGTTTCTTCTACTCATCTGTATGAGGGTTTTTTTTCCAAAATTGTAGGCCATTCCATTCATTTTATGTCCTGTGGAGTCTTCTGCTAAGTTCCCTTGAATACTTGTGGAACCTAGTGGATTCCTCTGAAGAGAGATACTCCACTGCAAAGCCTCATTCTGGAGTTGTGAGCTCTTTGGAGGTATTGGGAAGAGCATCTCTCAGTAAATCCCCAACAGAGAGGTGGTTGGTTCTGCAATGGCACCCTAGTGACTCCAGAATTCTTAGCTGCCTGGTGCTGAGCAGTTTCATGTCATCGGTACCTGCGTGTCAGAGCTGTAGTCTGTGGGTCTGGGCCTCTTGGATGAACAAAGCTGTTGTTCCTAATTAACTGTCTGCTGCTCTTTTAAGTATTTCTTTTTTTTTTTTCCTCTCATTAAGAACTTGCACCAGAAAGAGTTGAAAATACAAGACTATCTCCTTTATCTAAAGGTGTTTTCTTGTCTCTCTTTTTTTTTTAACTCCTCATACGACTCCTCAACTCTGTCAGTACTCGAAGCACTGAAGCAGTGGAACACTGCTGTCCACGGGAGAGTTTGTAAATGGGTATAAGCTACAGACGGGGCTCGTGGGAATGGGCAGTATACTGGTCTGAGGTTTTTACCCCCTGAATCATTGATGCAGCTCAAATTCTTCCAATCTTCGATTGTTTTTTTCTTCATACAGGTAAAGCTGTGTTCCTGGCACGAGACAAGCACCATTTGGCAGACCTAAGCCATTTGATCCGTCACGATGCCCCTTACTTATTTCAAAAATACGTTAAAGAGTCTCATGGCAAGGATGTCCGTGTCATCGTAGTAGGAGGCCGCGTGGTGGGCACCATGCTCCGCTGCTCGACAGATGGGAGGATGCAGAGTAACTGCTCACTTGGTAGGAAAAGCATTGTTCATAGTTTTGATCAGAATTTTTCAATCCCAACTGAAATAAAGTGTAGGTTTTATTTTTGTGTTAATTGTGCTTACAGTTGGGGGGTTTTCAGAGGAAACAGGAGAACGAGGATTAAGTGAGATTCGTGTTGAGCAAACAGAGAAGGAGAGACAATCTCTGCCTGAAGTATTAGGTGGATAGGATGGAGAAAAAGAGTGGCAGCATCAGGCTCATGCTGTGTTATCATTCATTTTATCCTGTTAAGAGGGACAGAAAAGGATGGAAGAGAGAAGAGACTGAGGGAGGTGGAGGAGACAGGAGACAGCCAGTTGGCAAGAAGGGAGAAGAGACTGAGGGAGGTGGAGGAGACAGCCAGCTGGCAAGAAGGGAGAAGAGAGTGTCTGGGAGGAAGGGAAGGTTGCTCTTGTTTGTGGCATACTGTGTTTTCACAGAGCTTTGGGTGTAGGACCAGGGGGGTTTCTGAGGGTAGAGGAAGAGGTAGGAAGATTAAGGCTGCCTGGATGAAATGATACTGAACCTGAGCAGGGATGAGTGTTCATGTCTAGCAGAGTTTTGGTTAGTCAAAATACCCCAAATACCTGAGAGATTTGAGTTACTATTTAACGTTGGGGAAGTATATCCTGAAAGATTCTTTCCATACATTTTTGTTTTTGCTTGTTATTAGTGTGGTTTTTTTAAACTTAAGCATTGTGATAGATGAAACCTGAGTTGGTTAATACTTAGATGATGGACTGAGAACTGGACCAGCTGATGTTCAGATACAAATGTTCCCTAATTCTTGCTTTCAAGTCAGTAACCCATGATAGCAAGCAGAGAGGGCCATGAGCAGATGATAACATCTTAACCCTTGTTCCCCTCAATTAAATCTGTTAGAGCTGTAGTCTTACCAGGAACACTTGGTTTAATTTTGCTGAAAAGTTTTCTTGTGCTAGCTTACAAATAACGTATGGAAAGCCTTTACCTTTGAAGGAAAAATGGGGGTTTGTTAGGTAATCTTTTTACTATCCCAGGATGATAAAAATGTCCGATACCTTACTTGACTAAAACGCCAGCACTTAATTGTTTTTTAAACAAGTCATAATCTTGAAACAAATCGGATTTTTTTTCAAACCCTGTTGTGGCTTCAAGTTCATTAGAAGTCCCTGTGGAAAGTAGGTTGCTTTCCGAGTCAGCAGCCGTGTGCTCGCAGGCTGGCTTTGGAGCTTCCCAACCAAAACCACCACAACCATTTGAGAGGCATCTCACCAACCTGTGACCAGAATACAGACAGCAAGTTTTTTTCACTTACTCCAGGTGGTGTAGGGATGATGTGCTCACTGAGCGAACAAGGCAAGCAGTTGGCAGTCCAAGTGTCCAACATCCTGGGGATGGACGTGTGCGGCATTGACCTGCTGATGAAGGACGACGGTTCATTCTACGTCTGCGAGGCCAATGCAAATGTAGGTTTCATTGCCTTTGACAAGGCCTGTAATCTAGATGTAGCTGGTATCATAGCGGACTATGCCGCTTCCCTCCTCACCCCCGGTCGCTTGACGCGGCGCATGTCCTTGCTCTCTGTGGTGTCCACGGCCAGCGAGACTAGCGAGCCAGAGCTGGGCCCTCCAGCTAGTGCCGCTGTCGACAATATGAGTGCTAGCTCCAGCTCTGTCGACAGCGACCCTGAGACCACGGAGAGAGAGTTGCTCACCAAGCTCCCGGGGGCTCTATTCAACATGAACCAGCTATTAGCCAATGAGATCAAACTTCTGGTGGAGTGATGCCACGTGTAAATAGATGACCAACAGAACTCTCTCTTGTAAATTTATTTCTTTTTTTCTTTCTTTTTTTCTTTTTTTAAACCAACTTGCAATGCTGTTTATCAGAGAAGCTCAGAGAAATGAGGAAAGGGAGGGGTGGGGGTGTGTGCCAAGCAAGAGAGTAAGAGGCATGTGTGCTGTGATTGCTGCCCCTACTTCTTTGCAGAAATTGTGTTCCTTCTTCAGCATCGGTTTTCTAAGGAAGATGCTCAGTTCACAGCCTAAGTGGGAATTTTATTTGGATGCTGCTTTGGTCATATTTGGTCATACATATTGCAGTTCATGTGTGTGCACAAGAAAGCACTGAAGGATGATTAAAACTTGGAAGATTTTCAGAAAGCTGCCTGACAGCTCTCTAGAAACTTCTAGAATTACTGGACCAGTTAAGTCTCTTCTACCTCTGTAAGGCTTGATCCTGTCCATCGCCGAGTGCCTCAAATTCTCAATGTGAGTTGAAGGTGTTAAAATACTACATATGCATTTCCAAATTTCTAACCACCCGCTGTTCCTGCTCTTGTAAATGGGAGCTGTAAGTTCAGGATCCTTTTAAAGTCATCACTTTCTGACCTTGCAGGTTATATGGCCTTTCAAACGATGAGACTGAGAGAAATGTCCATTGACTTCATGTGAGCTTTCTGTACAAACCTGTAACTTTTGCCAGCTTGGTATTAATTGGCAGCTTTGTGTCTATATTTCTTTATAAAACTTTTGAAGGAGGATTTTAGTACTTGTGTTTTGTTTTGGTTTGGGTTTTTTTTTTTTCTCATTTCAAATCCTGATTCGGGATTGGAATGTGTAGGGGAATTGGTCGTACTCTATTTGTGGCAAAAGTGGCACGTTTTAACTATTCTTTGCATGACTGGAGGAGATAAACAGCACTGTAATGTTTGGTATGCAAAATAATGTTTAATCCAATGTGAAAAAGAATTACACTAGTTTAAAGCAAACATGCATCGACTTGTATTTGTTAGTGTTTTAGTCTTTTTGAGAGAGATCTGCAATGTTAATGTTTCTTTTTCTTTAATACATCCTAGTCCAACGCTCCCTTCTCAATGCCTGCATCTTTAACAGTGGCCAAAGTGAAAACACTGCAGACTATTTGTTAAGAAAACACGGAGTTAAAGCCTGTACACCGGTGGGTGGGGGTTTGGTTTGGTTTTGTTTTCATTATTATTATATTTTTTGTTTGTTTTCTTGGGGTGGGAAACATGGTAAGGTGTGGAGGAGGGAAAAGTTGGTTCAAAGTGATTAGACCTTTAGAGGTACTTTAGAATAAAGCTGCAGTTCTTAAAATACTTACCAGGCTTACTTTTTCCCCACTGAACATAAAAGCTGATGTTGGCAGAAATCCAAAGACTATAACTGGGGAGAAATACTCAATTCTTAGCTTTGGGAAACATGCAGCAGATTGGGAAAAAAAAAAGACAAATGAAAAGGAAAAAAAAAAAGAGGAAAAAATGAGTAAAAAAAAAAAAAGTAAAAAAAAAAGAGTGAAAAAAAGGAAAAAACAAAGAGCCCAGCCAGAATGAAAACGAAAACACCCCCCACCCACAGC
>JANHFX010015667.1:2526-17249 GCA_027560015.1 Chloroceryle amazona
ACTAACATGTCAGACATATTGTGGGTATTTTTAAACCAGAATTTCCACTTTGTTCAACAGGAACCACAAGCTGAGTGAAACAGCAGCTGAGTGGAATCTGAAAGCCAAGAGCTGCTGCGTTACACACATCTTCCTGTTGTCAGAAGGCACATTCAGGACAAATCAGGATGATCTCATTCAAAGCAAGATGCCCCGGAGTGCCAGAGGATCAAAACGTACAGGAAGTACATGTGGAAGTAATGAGACCCTAACACACTTCAAAGGCCTTATTTCTGGTTAAGACTACCCATTAAATTTAAAAATAAAATTAAAAATTATAATAGTGGCCTTGCCTCAATAAAATATTGAATGACCTTGTAAAACTTTGTCTCTACCATATTCGATCTCCCCACTTGCTTTTGCTGTTGAAACTCCATAGCCTGTAACCAAAAAGGTCTCTTGAGGCTGACGACGCAGCACTGCTTTCTTGCAAGACTCCTCCAACAAGCTATAGGTCCAAGCACAACTCAGTTTTGTCTAACACCTTTTTAGGACCATTCTAACTCACATGTCCAGCCCAGTACTGAGATTTCAAGTCTCCATGGACAATGTTCAAAAAGTCAATCTCCAGTCTTCTACACTTCATTACTCATGGAGCATCAGGCAGTTGCCATTTCCTTCCTGGGCAAGTTTTCCTCACTGACGTGAGCATCTCCCTATCCCAATTCCCTTTTACTGCAGTAAGAACAAGACATTGACTGAACTTGCAAGTGCTTCATTAAACAGATGTTGATGGGAATTATCATTGCTCTGCCAGACTGCTCCAGCTCATATCCTTAATCTCTATTTTTGCCTGTCCCTTTCCCTGTACTCATCTCACACTTCTTATTTATTTCCTGGTTTTAACTCTTCAGTTCATGCACCTAAGTATCAGCATATATCCTGATTTTCCTCCTTTGTTGAATTAATATATATACCATATCTGTGATACATACCAATAAAACTGCGTGGTTTTTTTCCTGTGTTGTCACACTGCCTAGGACTACAGGTTTCTTATTCTCGACTGAAATTAACAACTGGAATCATGTGAAGGAGCAAATACAACCAGCTTACACTTCAGTCAATAAATAAACTTCTACATTTTTCATAATGTTGGATGGCCAATATGTGAGTGACAAATTCCTGTGCCCCTGCATAACTTTTAGATCATCCTTTCAAGAAGAGATTTGAAAACATCCATCCCATATCTAAAGTGAAAAATGTCAGCTCTATTAATTAATTCAGGAAGACAATAGAAAGAGGATTTATATATAAGGACAAGAGAAATGCTATGTGCATTAAGCTACAGACAGATATACAATGTATCTACAGTGGAAACAACTCCTGTCTCTTATTGCTGCTCTCATCCTCTTTTTCTATTTCAATTCTTTTGCTTCCCAGCCCTCTTTATTGAATGTAGGTTTTTTTTCCTTATTATTATTTTGCATCTTTGATTACTAGCTTGTAAAATAATAAAAGGAAAAGAAAATGGAGAAATTGTTTCCTCTGACTCCACGAGAGTCAGAGCTTTCATGGCTAAGGTCCAACTCAATGCCTAACATTTTAAATTGTTATTTTTATAATAATAAAAAACATATACAGGGCTTGTTCATTAGACAGGCCTGTATTACTGTAGCTCTATTTATAACCAACAGCTAGCTCCACCTAGTGTCATCCTAATTCATCAGTGAAACAGCAACCTAAACCAAATACTATAGGTAAAACTGAAGCCAACTATAAAATCGCTTGTCAGCTGGATGATGACCATGGACAGCATGCAGTTCTGATTACCGGCGTCACAAGGAAAAGACCATTTTAAGTAACTACGGTATGATGATAGCCAGCCAGGACTCTTGATTCAAGGAGCGACTAGCAGCTTTAGGAGTATAAATACAATACGTGCAATATAAAACAGTTTTACTTCTGCCCTGAAAAGGTGAATGGCACTTAAGCTGTTTATATGGGTTAATCTCTACAGTTTCATTGTCAACAGCAAGGACAAATTATTGTTAAATTTAATAGAACTTCTCTGAAATAGAATAACAATATATTTTTTTTTAGCTGTTATCAAAGGTACAGAACTATTTTTGGCTATACAAACCCTATAGTGATCCTCTCCATTAATAAGTACATGTCCCCTCCCAGCACTTAGAAAATAATTTAAAATGCCTCTCAGAGGTAATCAAAGCAGGGAAATGCTCAAATGAACTGGGAGTATATCCGTTTTACTCATTCTTACCTTCAAACTTTCTAAAGGTTGGTTCACTACTGCGTATCTAGAAACATCTATCTTTCTAAAACTGTTGCAGCTTTACTCAGCAACATTTACTGTTTAATAGCCTGATCCCCTTTCGACAAGACGACATCGAGCACAGCCAGCAAAGTCATTTATAATAAAGTCAGAAAAGCAAATATCCAGCATAACAAGAGAATTCTTGATCATCACATTGAAAAACAAAACAAAACAAAACAACCACAAAACAACAACAAAAAGCCCAAACAAAAACCAACCAAACAAAAATAGACCTAATGAAGATGGGAGTTTACATTGAAAGAAAGCATTTTGCAAGGCAAAATAATCCAAAACATTTAACATAATCATAACCTGTGAACTATTAAGCAGTGTCTGAATGGCTGTTGGACCTCCAAAGAAGAAAGAGAGTTCCTGCCTTATATTTAGAAAACACTTTTACTTCTTAGATCAAGGGTGAGCCACTCTGATAGAGATGACGTCTGTTTTAAACCTGTTCAAATCACCTGTTGGGAGCTGCTTAGCATTTTCACCCTAGTGGTGATAAAATACATTTCAATATGTGCAGGATACACTTAACGACTGCTCAATGTGAAAGAGAGGGAGCATATACGTTGGGGGAGGGGGGTGGGGGGTGTCAGACAGGAGGAAGGAACATATACTAAGATGATACATACACCAAAGCAAGGACCTTTACATTTTCCCAAAACTTTCTTTAAACAGGCAGTTGAAAGTTATGCTTGTGACTCATCTAAAGTATTCAGAGCTAAATTCAACAAATTATATGAAAACCTTAGTGCAATACAGAATATTAATTTAATACAATGCATATGAAAAATGCTCTCTAATGTTTCAAAAATAAGAGAATACTCCAGTTCTCAAAAATTTAGCAGTTACTGTCATTTCTCATTAACAGCTTTCAAAACGCTATCTGAAACAAGCTGATACAGAGAAATTAAGGGCAGTAATCAAGCGAGAAATGATAGACCAGCTGGGTAGGCATCAAGTTGGCAAAACGTGAATACAGTTCAATAGCTGAAACAGATGCTGGAGTTGTTGAGAAACCCTGCAGGAGATATTGGTGTATTTTCTTTATATAATACCAAAAAAAAACCCCGAATAAATGTCAAGAGCTAAAAACTGATAGGGAATAAAAACTGTCCAAAAAAACCTAACTATAAAGCTGAGACTTGCAATAATATCTTTTCATTATATCCAAACATTCAGTACATGCATCTTCATTTCCTCGGGATCCCTGAATATGCCAATACATCAGTCAGAGCTTGCTAGTGAATCGGAGGGATCCTTTCCCAGGCTTGTTTCACATTTGTTTGTTTCTATTTACCTGAGGCTTCACAGACTTAGAAAATACTTTATTCTTCAGTCTCATCCTAACACAACACTCTCTTTCAAGCAAGCGATTCCCCGAGCTTGGAGGCGAGCAGGAAAGAAAGGGTAACACAAGCATAAATAAAACTGCAAAATCCATTTTGCACGAGGAATGTTGTTCTCAGAGTTTCAAGACCTCGGCAACAAATCCTCTGCCATCGGCAGCAGCTCGTTCTAGCATATGCTTTGTCATGGTCAATTTCTAATTACATTCATAATGATGCAATAGCTTTGATAATCCTACCTTCCATGCCAGCTGCTTTTCTTGTCACTCCATCATGCCAATAAGTTGGCTGCCGTAAGAAATCAAGATAGTGCAAAACAGCATCTTTCCCCTGCATCTGTCATCTTCCTGAAAGCATTCTATTACTGCCGACTGCTGGGAACCAGAAAGTCTATTTGAATTCCAGCAGCTCCCCTTTCGCATGATTCAAGTTAGGTTAGGTGGGCATGCCTAACATGATTCTCTCCATCATTTATTATGCAGCTGCTACACCATCGGCGTGGTAACCACTCTGACTTTATCTGATACGTCAGTCTTGCAAACCTCTACCTCCGTGCAAACACAGGAGCCACAGAATCATCTTGCATTTAATGAGCATTCTCCCTGCCTAAAGAGAGCGCATCTGCAAATCAGTTTCAAATCCTGCTGCTCACATTGTCCTCTAAGGCTGATGAAAATGTTTGAAGATTTTTTTTTTTTATTCTTGCATTTCATCTCTTCAGAAAGCACAGTTCTTCAGGCACGCTTGAATTATTCACACTTCAGCTAAACGTTTGCTGATTTGTGTCCAACCAAACAGCACTTTCCCATTGAAACTCTGCTCGAAAGCTACTTCTGAGTATCAGTGCTGTACATTCAGGCTCTCGACTCGGTTTCATTTTAAACATGGCTTTTATATCTATACCTCAACAAATACATTTAGTTCTTTTCATGCAATAAATGGCTGTCTAATGAGGGAAAAGCACAGTTTTAAGCAGTTTATCTAGATCTACCTGTAGGTGACTTTTGCTTTTTGTGCTTTATAACATTTTAATGGTAAGTAGACAGCTCTGTTAGAACATCTTGATATTCTTAAAGTGGTAAGAACACCATCATAAGCTGTTTTTTGCCAGCCTGTGGAGGACATTCTCAAACGACTGTTTGCTTAACTGCTTCTGAGTATTGTGAATTAAAGGGATAGGATTGTTTTGTTGTCTTTCTATTTATATTTTCTGTTGGAGTGGGAGAAAATCATGCTTGTGTCAGTGATTTCAAAAGAATATTAATAGAAATTGACATATACACATCAATCATGCTCCAAGTTAAATTAGCTGCATCTCCTCCCACCACTTCTGCCTGCAGTTCAGAGTCAAGGCAGTTCATCTTTAATGAATCTGCTTGCTCATAAACTGAATAAACATCCCCAACCCTGCACTGGAAAGTTTGAATACCTGAGAGAGGAAAAAAAGGAACAATTTAACGTGTGCAACTGTCTGGCTAAAATGTACTAGTTAAGTGAAGTACCAAAGGAGAGCAAGGCCTGTTGATGGAGTAATGCCTCCTTCCTCAGCTTTTGTACAATGACAAAGTAGAAGAGAGGAAGAGGAAAGGGCACAGTCCCCTGGGAAGAGCTTTCCCTTACAGTGGCAGCCAGCTCAGCATCACTCACCTGTTCTCATATTCACAGCTCAAAAGGCTCATACAGTTTTACTTAAGTCTCACTTCTTCACTCAGATAAGTTGTCTTGAGCTTCACCATGGATTGCAAACCCCTCCATCCCAATGGTCCCTTCCTCTCCCACAATTTCCTAGTCTCAGTTAAGTTCCTGAATCTCTTGACAGTGAAAAAGAAGCCTGAAAAGATGAGCTTATGGGAGCTCAAAGTCGTAGATAGTGAAGGGGCGGGGGAGAAAAAAGGGTAAGAGAATCTCCTACTTTGTAAAAATCCAAATAAAAACCACGGACATCTGATAGCTTTCTCTAGGCCTCTTGCATGGGTGTTACCAGTGTGTACAGCTGTAGGGCTTATTCTTCTTCACCCCTCATGGAGCCCCAGCCCTCAGGCTAGAGTCCCAGAGTCCCCAGATTCTCTGGCATTCTCCCCTGGTAAAAACTCACTCATGGGCAGTGACAGGAGCAGGAGGGTGCTGGGAGACCGAGTGCAGGATAGCTCCCAGCTCTGCTGGGAGGAATTCAACTCCCTGCTCTCACCCACATCTAAATGGCACAGCTGACACCTGAACAAGCTAACATAGCACGGCACAGTTTATATTTAATACTGTATTTATTCCTAGCATGCTACCAGAAAATGCCTTTTTAGAAATTTCATGTAAATAAAGTAGAACTACTACATCTGTTCCTCTGTCTGTAGCAGCACATATCAACCAGCTAATTTTGCATTCAAGACAACAGAGATAGTCCCATCGTATAGTTGCAAAGTGCAAAACTATAAAGTGCCTATCTGAAAATACTGTCAGCTCCTTTTTGTTCACAGTTCAAGTAATTTCTGAAGTGGAACAAACGAGACAGTGAGGACTGACTTTGAAGTCACCATAAATCCAAAGTACATAAAAGGATATGCTTAATATTTCACACTCCTAGCTGCATTATGATTTTTTAAACCATAGACACAGCAACAAGGAATTTACATGGTATTTCACAAAAGCTCATATAACCTGTAGTTGCAGGGAAGACCTAAAGTACCCAAAAACTCACCATAGGTTTGATTTCTAGTTCAGTGAATTTTGAGCTGTGCAGATTCTAGACGGAAATATCCAGAAAAAACCATTAAGTATGTTAATAAGCCAAATAATACTAGTAAGAAAATGGTGGCATCTAGTATGCCATAAATATACCTTAGGAGAATCCTATCACCACTAAGATACTTAAAAAGGGAGCACAAAGGTGGGGGGGAGAAGAGTTAATTATGGAAAATACTTCCAGAAACATAATCATGGCATTCCATGAAGTATCCACGGGGCTTTATCATTCAGTATGACTTCCCTCCAGCACAGCATACTTGACATGATGTAGTTTAGCCACAGAGACTATTCCCATTCAGATCGGGTTGATGGGAAATATCCATTTTTCCATGTGAAAAAAAATAATGTTTTTATTTATTTATTTATTTTAGGAGGAAACTGTAATTTATCAGTTTTGTATTCTTCTTTGTACACTAGCTATACAGAAAAACAGCCCAGCGATGAATAGAGAATCTGGGAGGAGAAACCAGTATCAGTCATTCTGTCCATATTCTAATGGCCAGATTAATAGCCAGCTTTGGTCTCTAGTTTTTCTGCATTTTCCTGAGAAAACAGCAGCCCTGGTTTCTGCTTATTGTAACTCGATACAGCATCTGCATTGATATAATTAATAGTAACCCACCCATACGGAATGAACTGCTTTAGATAGAAAGCTCCATGGGTACTGCTCCCAGATTCTACAGTAACACAAATACATATTTTTTTGTCTTATGCAGAACTGTACTGAATTTGAAAAAAGCAGAAATAAACAACTGGAAAAATAGTAATCAAGTGGTGTTCTGCTTTTTACAGTACTGAGCCTGTGTTAGCTTTGTGTCTGGTGGGGTGTTGGTAGTGGAAGAAGGGGCTATGGAGGTAGCTCCTGTGAGAAGCTTCTAGAAGCTCACCCAGCTTCAATGTTGGAGCCACCTCTGGCCAAAGACAAGCCAATCAGCACATATTAACATATTTAAGAGGGGCACAAACCTGCTGGACAACTAATTTTGTTCTTAGAGAGGAGTGGGATGCAAGAGGACATGGACACCGAGTTCAATGGGCAAGGAGGGATTAAAGTGAGCTGGAGCAGAGATTCCTCTGCAGCCCACGGTAAGACAGCAGGCTGACCCCCTGCAGCCCTTTGAGATCAGTGGTGGAGGAGATGTCCACCTGCAGCCTGTGGAGGACCCCATGCTGGAGGAGGTGGCTGCAACCAAAAAAAGACCATGAGTCTGAAGTAATTCTGTGCTGGAGCAGTCCACTGCTAAGAGGACCACACACCCACAGAAGGGATCCACAGTAGAGCAGTTCATGAAGAACTGCAGCCCATGGAAAGGACTTACGTTTGAGAAGTTAATGGAGGACTGTCTCCTGTGGGAGGGATGCCACGTTGGAGCAGGGGAGGACTGCAGGGAGTCCTCCCCCTGAGGAGGAAGGAGCAGAAGGAACAACATGTGACAAACTGACCACAACCCCTACACCCTGACCCCCTGCACTGCTAGGACAGAGGAAGTACAGAATGTGGAAGAGCTGAGCCCAGGGGAAAAAAAAAAAAAAAAAAAAAAAAGTGAGGAGAAAGAGTTGCATTTAAGATCCAGTTGTATTTTTTAGTGTCATACTCTGAGTCAGTTGACAAACTGGTGGCTGTTCTGTTGTTTAAATCAAATTTTGCTGTTTTTCCAAGTCAAATCTGTGACCACAATCAGTGAGTGAACCCTACCTGTCATTTGTCTTGACCCTCAAGCTTTTTGTTATATTTTCTCCTACCCAACCCATCAGATGGGGGTAAGAATGAGCAAGCAGCTGCATGGCGCTTTGTGGCCACCTGGGTGGGCTCAAACCACAACATGAACTCAGTAGGCAAAGAAACTCCAGTCTACTTGAGTGACAACAGCATGAGAAAGGAAGGAGGCCCATGTCTCTTAATCCATCTGCAGTTTATGGCAAAACCAAGTTACTCATTTTAACTGGTTCACTGCTAGTAGAGCCACTAACTGGCACATTCAGTGTGCTTGAGTTTGGTTATGCTAGTGTGTGCACATTACAATGACAACTAAGATACCATGTAGAATCTCTTCTTGCTGCCCTTTCTTTTTTCCTTTTTGTTTTCCTCTTTGGAAGTAGCAGTGACTCCAACTAAACAAAAGTAGATAATGGATCACTGAAAAGAAGCAAACAGATTAGCCTTGACCTTCAGACCTACATGATGCTCTACATGATGCTCTCTTTCTAGTATGCAAAAAAGAATGCTGATTTTAGATAAAAATTATTAATTTGCTTTTCTAATTTATCTCTTGAAGAATTAAAATTTCTTTTCCTTTTTTTTCTGCCTCCCATTATTCTTAGATACTTTGTCACTCCCCCAGTAAACAACTAATTCAATCAATCAGTCATGCACGAAAATACCTTAATGATATACTGTGCATATATAGATTAATAAAAATCTCCAGTGGAAGCACTGGAAAGTTTGATGGACAACACAGACGGGAATTATTAATTATTTATTTTTGTTAATCATTCTATATTAACTACTACTCAATTGCAGGACTTTTGACATATGATTATAATAAGTAAGCCATCCATAAACAATCTCTTTGCCATAGAGTTCCAGCCATTAGTACTTTCATTTAAATTACAATACCTCAATAGTTTAGAGAGTATGACTTCTGACAGTTATGGCACACGCAGCTTTGACTGCTCAAGGCTTACAAAAATTGCTACAGAGTAGTATATAAAAAACTGAAAAAGAACAATGTATACAAAGTCACATCTCTAGAAACTAAAAGCCCTTCTGTCACCTCCACACAGATGCTTACAAACCCTGGAACTCCAATGGAACTGTTCAAAGGCCCAGTTACCTGGACAGGACCACTGTGATGGCCAAAGAAACTTTTCAGATGTGGAAGTCTGAACTCATCCAGCCAGGCACCTGACAACCATTCCAGGATCTGAAACTTACAGGGGCTTGAAATTGTTCACTCATCTGCACCATATTATTTTTTTGTGCAAAAGTCATTTTAATTTTTTAATTAGGTGCATGAAATTCACCCAAGTTCATGCATTTGTTATAAACTGATAGCTCAAAACACACGTACCTGAGGACATGTTAGGACGACTCATGACCAACCTTTCCAAGTGAGATTGATCCCATTGTACAAAGTTTTATTACAGATGTGCTTACAACCCCAGAATTTCATATTACAGGACATGGATAAAAAATTACTCATGAAAGATTTTACAGAAACAGTTCTCCATGGGCATCTCTACTGGCAGAGCACAGAACACTAAGAAGTGGACACTGCATCAATTTTGAATATTGCTGTATGATATAGACATCTGAACACTGCTACAAACCTGAATAAGATCTTTCAAATGCAGCAACTGTTGAGGATTTTTAATGGCAACATCCCCTTACATCTGCAGATAAGCCAATGCACAGTCTACATTTTGTTCTCACATAACATATGTATTTCAGTGACAGTGAATTTAAAATACTAGGATCTAACAAGAAAAAAAAAAATCTAGTTAACTCTTCCCCAAATATTTAGCATACATCAGAAAGCAGAAACATACAGAGTTTCACTGTTTGACAGAAAACTAGTGACCTTGAACTCTTCAGGAAATGATGCTAACCTTCTCCCTTAAGCAAGGATGATATACTCTGTTAGTACAAAACTCAACAATGACAAAGTTTTAAGATGTGAATTACATAAAGAATGTATTTTGTTCTCTTACAACTCATTTTAAATTAGACTGATGAGCTTCACAGCTTCAACCTTTTTCCATTTGTACTTTTACTTCTTTAGGAAAAGATGCTGTTCAGAAATCCTAGGCTTGAAATAATTACTAAGATTTTAATTTGTTAGTTCCTTCTACAGCTGCGGTCCATGTAAGGTGCATATCATATGTACCAGGAAAAAAACAAACAAACCAAACATAAAAAAAAACCCAACTAAACAAAACACAACCAAACAACAAAACAAAACAAGAACCAGCAAATGCAAAACCAGACCTACCACACATTCACGGCCTGCCCTTCTGTGCAGACTCTGTGTGCCAGCATTCAGCTTGCAGTGTTTTTGAGTCCACGAGGACTCTCAAATAGCACAGCTCTCCAGTAATCTCTCCATGTTCATCTCCATTTTTACCAAATACAGACGATTGTCATGTAAGACAAATGAGGGATCTGGTCAAATGGCAGCTGTTCGAGAAATGTTTTGGAGATCACAGATCACATGTTCTTAAATGTTTTCTATTGGTCATTTCTACTGCTACTCCAGTTATATTCTGGTTTAGTAGTACTTCCGATTCTTTGAATTGGTTTCTCAATGAAGCATTAACGATTTAGTAACATGTGACAGCTATGTGTTAAAGAACTAATTAAAGCAAATTCTACCACATTCCAAATTCCTATAGTATTTCAATCCATCAAGCAATTTTCTCATTGCTTCTTTGCTATATTTTTTCCTAAATTAATTATCTGTGTGGTTTGGGTAGTGGTATTAGTATTAAAAATGGACTTCTGATTAAGATTGCTGCTGAGATTTTACCTGCTAACACTAGTCCAAAATCTCCAAAGATGTCAACTGAGAGTCCTTAATTGGCAGGACTTTGTAAGGCTTTGTTTTTCAATTGAGTGCTTAAGTTAAAATCCCAGGCAACTTTTTTTATGAGTCCACTGAAAACCGGGAACGGCTTCAGAAAACTCTAGCAAAACACCCCACACAAACAGCATTTATTGAGTCCCTTTCAGTACATTATAAGGTTCCCAAGACCCTGAAAAAATAGGGTGCAGAAAGAAAATTCCTTAATACTCATTGTAAGGCTGGCCATACAATCTGGATTTTCACTCACCAATGGTTTTCCCAACATCTGTGGTCCTGGAGCATGCCAGCACTCCAGAACACACAGTAATGACGTGTGGAAACCATGTTTTTGGAAGTGAATAGCTTTGTCACTTTCCCAGGACAGATACAGCAACGAGGGTTTCAGAGATGTAAAATCCTGTGAGATTTTAATATTTACTGTTTCTGTAACAGGAAATAAAACTACACAGTATGATAAAGAGGTGTTTTAATACATATTCTAATTTAAAACAAAATAAAATCTATCTTAGTTGCCTTGTGCTTCACAACACACTTACTGAGTGAGCTCTATCAGCAGTATCTAGGGTTCTTGCCATAATGCAAGTTAACAGTGAGGGTCACACTGAATTAAGAAGGACAAACAGACAAAATCAACTTCATTTGCTGGAAACTAACATCATCGGGGTGTGTGTGTGTGTGTATTTTTGTTTGGTTTTAGTATGGGATTTCAGGTAAAAATCCAAATCTGAAACAAAAACTGAGTTTACAACTGTTGGTGCTATACAACCTTCTCAACTTCAACATAAAGAGAGCTTAAATGACACTTTTTCAAGTGAAGTCTGAAAAAGAATCCATATCTCTAAGTCATATTTTAAAAAATGTTTTGGAGATTTGCCCCACATTTTTTCCTTGACTCTTCTAGCTAGGGAATTCAGACTCATTCATGCTCTAGACCCTTCACCAGCTTCACTGCATGTCTTTGGACACACCCCAGGACCTCAACAACCTTCTTGTAGTGAGGCCAAAACTAAACAATATTCAAGGTACAGCCTCACCATTGATGAGTACAGAGAGTCTAATACTTCCCTACTACTCCTGCTACTTCTGATACTAGCTAGGATGCTGTTGGCCTTATTGGCCACCTGGGCACACTGCTGGCCAGGTGTCGACCAATATCCCCAGGTCCAAGCAGTTTTCCAGACACTTTTTCTCAAGCCTGTATCATTGCAGGGGGTTGTTGTGACCCAAGTGCAGGCCCCAGCACTTGGCCTTGGTGAACCTCATACCGCTGGCCTCAGCCTTTCAATCCAGCCTGTCCATATCTCTCTATAGAGTATTTCTTCACCCAAGCAGATCAACACTTCTGCCTAACTTGGTGTAATATGCAAACTTACTGAGGGTGCCCTCAACCCCCTCATGCAGATCATTGATAAAGACCCTAAACAGAAGGGGTCCCAGTACTGACCCTAACTTGAGATCCTGATCATCCAACTGTTTCAAAGCCATACCACATTAAGAGAGGATGTTGCTTTGTGGGACAACGCAAAGTCAAATCTCCCTGTAAACTCCAAGAGCCAGGCAGTGGAGCAGGGACCATCACCCAAGTTGGGGGGCATCTCAGCTTCTCATGTAGGAACCACTGTCTTCCTTCTCCAAACTTCTGCCAGTCTTCCTTCAGTTACAGAGTAGCTACTCCTATTTCCCCCTTCACAGGACATGCATGTTTCCTATTTTTCAATACTTTGAGTATTTTTTTATTTTTTTTTTTTCAATCCCCAGACTGGTCAGGGCACAGTGATTTATTTGGGCTGCCCGACAGGCCTTAGCTAGAAGGGCATATAATAGTAATTTAGAAGGCACTTCAGCAAGAACCTTTTCTCCCTCAGCCAGAGATGAAAGCAGATTTAGGGGAAGGCATGACCCTTAAAGAGTCAGTTCCCAGGCAAAAGCATCATCCCTCCAAATCTTACATCTGTGGTGGCCCTGAGCCATATGTGAGATCCTGAGCACTTCCCAAATAGGTGGGAACAAGGGAGGAAGAAGTAACAATCTGCATTGTATGTGTGATCAATGCACAACTCCCACATTAGTGAAATTAGTAAAACTGTGGCCTAATTAAACGCTCTCTCTTGCATCTTGTCAAACTTCCAGCATATCTGGGACACTGAATGGCAACAGTGAGCAGAGTGGCAGCTGCCAAGGGTCACTTTGCTTGCCAGGCTTCATTTTTAACATTATTTTGCATAATATCAGCATGCAATCAACTTTGTATTGTATCAGTACAAAAGCTGAGACTTTGATTATAGCAACAGAGTACATTAGCTTGAAGTTTTGTTAAAACAACTATAAAAGCCAAATTCTTAAAGCAGGTATTGATTATGGAAACAAAATGTTGTGGGAATACATGGTCCCTAAGCAGTTAATATATTTTACTTCCAGTATTCAAAATTCAGGGCACATTCTACTAAGCTTATAACACGGTATTACATTACTTGATTTGTACCGATTTACATCACAAGCCTTTTTTATGCAAGAAAGGTGGAACATAATGACCTCATTATCACAAAAAAAATTATCTTACAAATTTCCTGAGAAACCATGACTTCAGTCAATACAAACAGTAAGCTAGTTCTGGGAAAAGTGAGACACATGCATCAGCTCCCAGTTCAATAGGACCAGTGCACAACCCATGGATGCTGCTGCATGCAGCTCCACTCTAGGTCATTTGGAGCTACTAGATCTGGCCAAAAGCACAGAAAGTTATACAAACAGGCAATTAAAATGGCATCCCAAAAAGCAAACACAAAGACTGCATAAAGAAAGGTTCGCCATGCATATGGTACCCAAGCTTATTCATGCAGTGCAAAAATGTCAGCAACAACAGTGACAACTGAGATGTTTTTTGTGCCCTTCTCTCATCCAGATACTCAGCAATTCCACCCTCTCCTGAGCCCTCTCCTTTAGAAAACAGGAGTACTCAAGTTTGGTCTATAATCAACAGTCAAACTTTGTCCAGAATGCCAAGGCCACCTCTGTAATTGTGTTTGTATATTTGGTGTGGACATGACACAGAGAGGACTCATCATTATTTTGTCTTTTTATTCTAATTCATGCGTTTTGCATGATTATATATTCTTAAATTGTATTTTTCCTCTGCAAAATTACTGGAACATATTTTAGGCTGAATTAGGAAAAGCTGTGTAAGAGAAAGGTAATATTTCTATACCATGGTGCACACTGGTTTCCCATCAATGAGTATTAACCACCCTTTCCCAGAAGGGCCTGTTCATATTTTCTGTAACTAAGAACAACAAAAGCCCAGCAAAGATGCTTCCCTGGTGCAGGTGAAAGCATCTTTATAACAATTTCAGGATTATCTCTGTCTGACATTAATATAAGTACAGTTGTAGCAACTACAGTTGCTGCCATCAATATATGTCTGTCAGTACTTCCTAGTTCAACAGACTTGAGTAAGAGCATCATTCTTGTGTTTCTGCTCTGGCTTGCAAATGAGGACACATTATCAGTCAGAAAATGTCTTTTGATAAACATCAAGAAACAATCATATCAGCACTTCTGTTAGGAACAGAAGTTAGCTCTCAACTTCCAAGAACAGTTTTGGCCACAAGCCTATACAGGCATCCACTCCAGACAGAAAACTGGGGGGGGGGGGGGGGGGAGGGGGGGGAAAAAGGAGCATGGTGCTTCTTCATTACGTGAGGAGATGGTGATGTGATGAGACCCAAAGGGCAGTGACCC
>JANHFX010015667.1:17349-44138 GCA_027560015.1 Chloroceryle amazona
CGCACTTCGGCTAGAGACCACCTAACCACCTCACCTCTCGTATCCCGCTCGCGGCCAGACGTCGGTGTGGAATCCAACCTATGCACCACGTGGGGCGGGGCGGGGGGGAGGGGGGGGGGAATAAAAGATAAAAGAAGAACGTCACTAAGCAACTCTCTTTCCCATCTCAAGTAGCAAAAGGAACTAAGAAATTCTCAGAGTCCTGAATCATATATATAGGTTTATAGATCAACCCTTGAGCCATGCCGAATATTACCAAGGCAGCAGGTGCTCTTTACGTCTACACAGATTTGTTGCACAATCTTTTCCAAAGACAGGTGTTGAAAGTGAGATCTACATGTGCCTACTATACCAGAATGAGAAAAATCACTTCATTAGTCCAGTATGACACAACCTGAGTTAAACCCAATGCAGAAAAAGACTTCTGAAAAAAAATATTGTTTAATGAACTGGCTTTATTTTGTTCACAGTTTGTTGCTTCATGGAAAATACTGTTCAATTGAATGTATTCATTATGTGAATACATTGAAATTCTCTTAATTGTTCAGCCCTCTATGGACTGACAGTAGGTCATTTGCTGTTGGAACACTTGATCTTTAAGAAGCCTGTGATATGAATGGGGAGATATGACAAGATATAATTTCTTTTTGCCCTAGAGAGTAAGCGTAACTAAAACTCACCGGGAAGACTTTACAAAAAAGCCCTAAGGCTCTGAGTATGTCTGGGAAAGGACTTGCTATTTATGGTGAATTGATAAATAAAACGAATCATGAAAACATTAAGGTTTATCTTTTACCTTTTTTTTTCTTTTCTGGGTCACGTGTGCTTCGCCTAAGGCATCATTCCAAAAAAAAAGTTAGGCTGCTGTAGGATTTATTGGCTAGGACCAGAGTTTGAATGCAATGTCTCTCATTACATTCACACAAAGATATTGCACCTTCCTGTACTATCCTAGCTAAGAAAGGCATATTTAATTACTTCTGTGTCAGGTTCTGGCTAGGGGTTTGGGGAGCTCGCTTCTATCACTATGTCAAGTAATACCACAGCACTGTGTACAGTTCCACTCCCAGTGTGCATACTCAACTGTGGGAACTCAAAATTTGTTTACCAGGAGCACTGATGTGAGCAAAATTTGATTGCTTGAATGTTCTCTGAAAGCAAAAGGCAGAAGTTGGGCAGCACCTACAGTAACTTTGCTTTTAAAATAGAAAATTTCCTTGTTCTTAAATTTTTTTAACATAAACCCAGTTATAAGTGATATTTAACCTAAATTTATTAAATAATATTAATTATGTACTTGCATGAACTGATGGACGATGGTTTATTAAACTGGAGTTGGATGGCACCTGTAGCAATAGGACAAGGGGTAATGGTTTTAAACTAAAAGAGGAGAGATTCAGACTAGATATAAGTAAGAAAATTTTTACAATGAGGTTGGAGAAGCACTGGCACAGGTTGCCCAGGGAGGTGGGTAGATGCCCCATCCCTGGAAAAATTCAAGGTCAGGTTGGATGGGGCTTTCAGTAACCTAACTTGGTTGAAGATGTCCCTGCTCACTGGAGGGGGGGGAGGGTGGTGTTGGATTAGATTACTTCTAAAGGTCCCTTTCAACCCAAACCATTCTTTGACCATTCCAGCTTAAAATGATTACATACACATATCTATTTATGTACATTCAAATATAAAATGTCAACATTTATAATATGGACATACTTCTTTCTTACCCTTTGGAGTCTTCAGCTTCAATACTGAGAGCTAGAACTCTTACAGGTTCATAAGAAATGCTGGGCAGACAGACTGAGATCCTAACTGACTGCACTCACTGGCAGCCCAGGACAGTGTCCCACATTTCCAGCTGATCTGCTTGTAGCTAACAATCTTCAAAAAAACAAAAAAGAAAAAAGAAAAAAAAGAGTAGATATCTACACAACTTGTACTTTTATTTTAAGGCCAGGAATGCAATATGGTTCTGTGCAAATCTGCAGGGGAAAAGCATGAAAGAATAAGAATTTTATTATATTTAATATTCATGACACAATGGGAGAATGACTAATACACTTTCATTTCCTCAGTGGCCAACATATGACATACACACCTTGTCACCTCCCAGATCTTAGTGATTTTAAAAAAGAGAAGAGGGAGAAAGAGGCTTGGAAGATGATGATGCCAAGTGCTGTTTCTGATCCGGCTATGTGAAAAGCAATGTCATCTCTAACCACATTTACAGTAGTGCAGGCAGGAAGAGAATAAAAAAAAAAAAAAAGGAAAAAAAAAAGGTGGGGAATGAAATGGGCCTGGGCTAATTGCTTTTTGTAGCTTCTCCTGGTTGGCACAACCACAGGCCAAATATTATGACTTTGCCATATGAAAATACATGGTTACAGGATCTCCTTCAGCAGTTGTGGAGCAGTTTGCATAAAAGCACACAGTCACCTTCAGATCCAACTGCAGTGAAGAACTACAGACAAGTACCACTGATGAAATCATGCCCAAAATACTGCTACAGGGAAAGCTTAGAACCAGGCTGGCATTAAGCACTGAAGATCTACTAAGAAATAATCCATCCCAAATACATAAAAGTTCACAGCTGAGAAGAAAATCAGGTAGTTTATTGTTAGTAGATTACTCCACAGAAGAAATCAGATCCAGTTTTCTGAAATGAGACAGAAGATAAATTCTTTAGAGAACACCCTAACAGAATTAGGATTGATCTGCTTCAATAATTATTCCCAGAAAATGCAACAGGATCAATTTCCACTTCACACTGGTGGCACTGGAAGGACAAAAAGGAATGACCATACTCTTTTAAGAGAAAACATCAAAGACATCTTCATTTCACTGAACTATTAATCATATAATAATGAATGTTTAATATCCTGTCATTTCAGAGGCTATTTAAAACAAAATACCTCTTTCCTTCTCCTATAAACTGCATTATAAATGCACCAAACACTCATGGGCTCTGACAGTAGAGTGCAGATTTACTGAAACATGAAATACATAACTCATTTGCCATGGAGAAAAACTAATTGAGATTAAGGAAAAGAAGATCTTGGCAAGAGGTACTGCATTCAGAGAAAATACCAAAAGAACAAGGGGACAAATCAAGATTTATTAAGGGAAGTTAATCCTAGGATTTAGACTGTCTCTATTTTGATATCTTTGGGTCTTCTGGTGACAAAACATGCTCAAACCTTTATAAGAAAACTATATTTTACAGAACTAACCAGAACACTTTTTTTAAAATATTTTCTGCCAAATATAATTCATTAAAAAGTAATAACAAGTAAAAATGCAAACAAAAACAAACAAACAAACCACAACAAACCCACAAAAACAAAAGAAACAACCCATCCACACAATCAAATGCAAAGCAGATAACAGAGAGGCATTTATCCACTTAATGGATTTATCTTGATAGCTAAAACCATATCTGGAGCTCTTTCTCATGCTTTAACTTGGTAATTTTTCATGTTTTAGTGGGAATTTATTGATCTTCAATGTGAGAGAAGAGTGCTGTGTAATTTAAAAACTCAGATGTTAATAACAAAACACAAGTACTATTTTAAAGTACAGTCTATGGTGCTTTTTTTCTCTTATTTTCTTTTGTTCATATATATATACAAACAAAAACAAACAAACAAGCCAGACAAGAAAACCAAAACACCACCTTTGAAAAGATTACCAAATAAAGAAAGACTTGACATAACTTTTTATCTAGTTTTGGTCCAGTTACTTCTGAGGAATATGAGCTCCTGAAGTTGTAGTCTGGGGACAGAAAAACAACAACAATCCCCCTCCCCTCAAGGTGTTTACAACTGAAAACCCGTGTACCTGACATCCATTTCTAAACTAATGGCAGGATATATAGATTTAGCCAGATGAGAGTTACTATTACAACACACTGACAAGATTCACGCTTTTTGTGAAATACCAGACTCCTTATTAACATAAGCCTGAAGAATTAAGAAAATTTCTTTTTTTAAACCCTCAACAAAGTAACTAGTGCAAACAAAACAAAGTCTTATGCAGGCTTTTAAATAATGAAACTTTGTAAAACCAACTCTACTTTGTAAAATTGAGTTTTGAGTCTACAAAAATCACTGCCCACCAAGAACAGGTGGGCAAACAGCACATGCGTATCACTTGGCCAGTGCCCCAGCCGCAGTGTGGCAGGACACTGAGAGCTCTGCTGGGGCAAGATGTACGTTTGATCACTGTAACCGGTCCCTCTCATGTCTTGAAGGGAAAACCTAACTAGCCATCGTCCTCCCAGTAGAGGACCCAGCTATGGCTGCAACCCATCACAAAGACATTGCTAGAAGAAATGTGTTGATCCAAACGGAGCTCCCATGCAAACATGTGGGTGTGCAGGTCCCTGGCTGCAGGGAGTGCCTGGGTCTGGCACTGAAAACAAAGGGCGGCAAAGACAATGCCTGTGTGTGGTGCAACCAGATGAGTGATCTGCTCAGCCCGGTAGCTGAGCGGAAGGACAAACTGGAAAGGATAAGGAGTATGAAGGCATGTGAGAGGAAGAGAGATTGATGGAGTCAGACTCTGCCTTCCTTGAAACAGGCCCAATAGTCAGGCAGAGCTCAAGATGCAGAGGGCTCCTTATCCCCTCTTCATCTTGCTGAGTGGGATAACTTATAGGAGCGGTGGCAACAAGTTCCTACTAGGTGCAGTAGGCATGTCACCCCAGACGCTACTGCAACTTCCCAGGTGCCCTTGAAAAATAGATATGCGATTCTGCAGGGAGAATCAAGTAACAATGAGGATAAAGCTTCAACTTCCTTGGAGGTGTCAGTGATGCTTAATCGAACTATGCCTTGTATCAAAACAACTTCAGTAAAAATAAATAAAAAAAAAAAACCCACACAAAAAACAACCACAAAACCAAAACAAACAAACAAAAAAAACAATAATAAAAACCACACGTGTCCTCATCATAGGGGACTCAGTTTTGAAGGGAGTGGAAAGTCATATCTGCAGGCCTGACCCACTTCTTAGGAAAGTCTGCTGCCTCTCTGGAGCCAGGGTTAAGGACATAAAGAGGAAACTTTCTACCCTAGTTCAGCCCTTGGACTACTACCTGTTAATAATTTTTCAAATAGACAGTGATGAACTTAAATCAAGAAGTCCATGAGTAGTGAACAGAGAGTTTGGGTCTTTGAGATGGCCAGTTAAGGGATTGGGAGGGCAAGTAGTGTTCTCCTCTATCCCACCAGCTGCAGGGATCAATAAGGGTTTAGACAGGAAGAGCCACTAGATGAATTCCTGGCTTTGAGCCTGGTTACTAGCAGGACTTTGGGTTCTTTGACCATGGATTGGTCTATAAGACACCAGGACTACTGGCAACAGATAGGGTAAACTTGTCACAAAGGGGGAAAAGGTTCCTGGGGAAACAGCTAGCAAGGCTCATTGAAAGAACTTTACAATTGAAGGGGGATGGGAATGAAACTGGGCTTGCTAGAGAGGAGCCTGGGAGTGCCATATCAGTGCTTCTGGGACAGTGTACTGGTAAGGTCTTTCAGCCTGCTGTCTCAGTAGAGATGGGGGATGGTGATCCAAGAGACAGCAAAAACACAGGGCTCATTGATAGGTTATTAACCATGGAAGCAGCTGAGAACAGGCAGGCGGGAAGTAGGGCTTCTTTCCCCCAAATGGCATCAGGATTATTAGCCCAGCTGAAGTGCATCTACACCAACTCACACAGCATGGCCAATAAACAGGAGGAGCTGGAGGCCACTGTAAAGCAAGTAAACTATGACATAGCTGCCATCACAGAAACCTCCAAATTTAGAGCACTTCAAAATTTAACAAACATAATGTTTGTTAAACAATAGTTTGTTATTTTTAGACTTATATTCCAGTGTTCATACCATACTTTGCAGGCAAGATTTATTATTTTAATTTCTCTTAAACAAGGAATAAAAATTTAAATACAAAATTTGCTCAACACTACTACTAAAATTTTGATTTCACAACTGAAAAAAAAATTTACCCCAGAAGTCCTAAGTGTTTCTTCAAATTACATGCAAATGCTTTTTATATCTGTTCCCTAACAGATACAGCACTCTCAAAGCTATAATCCTGCTGCAAACATAACCATGACACCAGAAGGCAAACTGATTACATCTTATGAGATCCACACATCCATCTGAATGTGTTTCAGTAGTAAAACTCACTTAGGCAAGTTCTGAGCCTATTTCTTCTGTAATTTCTCAGCAGGAATCAACATAAGCAATACTTTGATGATTGTATTTCTGCAAGATTACCTGCTATAGGCAGTACCTTTCTTTGCCTCTAGACAAAATAAAATATATTAACACATTCTCAGAAAGGCAATTGCAAAGGCCTGAAATATGTCCTGCGCCTTTGTGAGAATCTGTGAATTTCTAGCTTTTTCATACCTATAAATTAGGTTGTTGCATTTTTTAAACAAACAAAAAGTTATACAAACTTTCCATGGTTTCAGCAAGTTATCTCTTTGGGGTGTTTTTATGCCTATTTCTTTTACTACCCTCCTTTCATGATCATTTCTGATGTTACTATCATTGCCAAAAATAATTTTAAAAGCTCTCCTCGTCTCCACGAAGAAATCCCATCTAGTGGATGGCACACAGAGCCTTCAGCATGGGAACTTCTTATGCCAAGTACCATTCCATCAATGAATTCCTCTAGTTCTGAAAAAGTCACTCTGCCTCATCTCTGGCTGGCTGGCTCCTTATATTTCCCGTTGACTCAAATGGTGATTACATTCTCTCAACTCCACCTTCAAACCAGGATTTCACTTTTCTCCCACAGCTTCTGCTGTAATAAAAGCTGAGGTTAGATTAGTCCTTTGAAATCAGCTGCACTGAATTAGTGATGTGCTTCCTGAAAACCAAGCCAAAGTACAGCTAATATTGCCTGCTGTGTTTGTCATGTTTTCATCGATTTGATCTGACAATTACTTTAAAATAAACACATCTCACAGGTCAAAGGGTACTGCAAAAGTCACAACCAGTCCACTCAAACCACTCCTTCCCATTGCCTTCTTGCATGGAAAGGAAGAGAGACCTCAGGGAGTACAACTATCTGAACCACTACAGCTGGTGTCCCCCTCTACTAGCACAAATTATCCCTCCTCACAGAGCTGGGGGTCACAGACCCAGCTCTGCCCAAGAAATGGTATCATCACACTGTGCCATGGTCACACAGGTCCTGCACTGTGCTCACCAGCCCAGCACCTCTGATACTTAACAGACTTCAGAGACTCATCTGTATAAAAACCCTCATAGAACTAAGTGATGACATTTGGCCCCCATTTTGGCACATTAATGAGAATTTGGGATTTCCTGAAAAGTCAGGCATTAGAATTCAGTTCTCACCTTTGTTGAATTATTTAAAATTAAGTCTTAGCAATGTCCTATTTTTTTTCCCTTCAGATGTGCCTGTATAAGCCTGGAACTATAATTTGATTAAATTACTAGTAAAATTTGTTATGCTATGTCAGGATGTCTCCAACACTTAACTTGATTTTTCCATCTCATCGACTGTATTTAAAAAGGCATTTAACAGGTTAAGAACTTTCTCAGAGAATACAAATCGCCTTCCCCCTCCCCACCCCCCCAAGTAACGCACAGCTACTCATGACTACTACCAACAATATGTATTCAATCCATTTGCATTATTTTGGAGTTTATACAACTATTTCTAACAGAACCTAGATTCTTGTCCACAGAGTCATTTTGAACATGAATATGACTTGATGGACCTTATGCAGGTCTGAATAATCCAAGTTTTACAAAGTGTGAAAATAAACATTAAGTGAACTTCAAAATAAATGCACGTGCTCAGGAATGATATCTGAGAAAATCTTGAAGACAAAGTATCACCAACATTCAAAACATCTGTTTTTTCACCTTGTATAACTATGTACTGTATTTTTGAAACTTCAAATTCACTAGAGACAAATAACAAATCTTGATGTCCTACTGAAGAATAAAGCACTAATGCAAAAATGTAACTATTTATGTAATTTTTCCTCTTCTTTCTACAATCTTATGCGAATATTTCAGATGCGCTGGTTTATACCTAGTCAAAACATTATGTAATATGATGTGATTCCAAAATGTAACTGCACAACTTTAAAAAGGTATTTAAAAATCTTCTCGGCCATTGAAAGACAAGTTTAAAAATAATTAAAAAGCCTACCTTGTTATTGAAATTCATTTCAAATATGTTACTCTCAAGTAATATGGTACTACACCATATGGTATATGGATTTGCTAAGAAAGTTGTAAGCATTACCAATGCCACTGCTATGAGAAGAAACACAATGAGAAGTAACCATACACACAGATTTATTCTGTTAGTCAAAACATCTCTAAGTGACTTGGAGTGACACAAGGATCAGGGACACTCTGTTTGGAAAACAAAACAAGCCAAATCCAACAAACAAAAAGCAAAGCAAAACAAAATAGTCTTGATCAAAACAAACAGAATACTCATGCTGTTGTCTAGGGAAGTAAGTGGTGAATGAATGGTAAAACTTAGTGAGAAAATAGATTGCATTCTTTTCAGATGCAGCAGTTAAATACAGACAAGGAATAATCACCAAAACTGAGGCTAGTTCCATTGCTAAAAGACGTTCTGAAATCACAAAGATTAGATATTTTTCTGGTATAATAACGCCTTCAGTAGTGTCTACTTTGATTGAAAGCCCAATGAAATTTGAGACACAAATCATCTGTTATTTTGTATTTTTCACATGGCTAGAGCACCAGGACTCCAGTTTTTGCTTGACGTCTGGGTATCCTCCTAATAAAAATGGCTGCTAGTAATGAAGCAGTTCAAAAAAATAGCCCTACTTCTAAATGTGCCATTACAGAGTTTTCAGAAGCCCAGCTCTGTACCTAAATTTTGATGTTTGAACCTCTAAAGTAAATACAGTAAGAGAACAAATATCTATAGCATAATTGAAACATCTAAGCGGCATTTTCTAGTTCTACTTGTATGAACTGTAAATCCATTTGCAGTATTTTCCATAACTGTTGTTCAGGGATACAGTAAACAGCTCTCTCAAAATGTCTTTTGATTTTGAAAAGCTCACATGTTTCATCTGTTAGGGAAACATTAAAACCAAACAAAAACAACCTTACAGGTTAAGATGCAGCAGTATATTCCAAGGAATTTTCAAAACAAGCAAATTGAAAACACTTAAAAACACATTAGGTATTGTAAAGTATGTCTCAAATAGTAATTTCAAACCATTTTTGATTTAAATTACATGTACAAAAATTTAGTTTAATCCTTCTTCTCACCAGGCAGCTCTCTGTCCCTTTCCAGCCACTCTTTCCCAAGCCTGTGACATTGCATGGGGTTGTTATGGCTCAAGTACAATAAATTTTATGTATTTTATCTGACTTACATATTATTTTCCCCTAGAGGTAATACTTTAGCAAACAAAGGACAGGGGCATGTTGCTCTTTACTCAACTACTCACATCAGAAAGGAGCTTCCCTCCTTCCTATGGCAGCTTCATTTCTCCAAGAGCCTTTGATTAAGAGAAAATGTATAAAGTCTTCTGGAAATCCTAGCAAGCTGCATCAAGCAGATCAAATCAGGATTGCAAAGCATTATTTCCCTTTAAAAAGACTCTTCCTTGGTGTACTGAATTTAGCCCTATGTCCTTCCATTCACTGTTTGCTATGGTTTCTCCTCATTGGCCCAATGCAGTCTTTAGCCTCTAACTAGCAGTGGTTCCCAGATCTCCCCTGGGCTCCTGGTGTCAGAAAGAGGTATCAAAGACAATCTTCACATCACAGTTCGTAATATTTATCTGAGTTGCTTCATCTCTGAGTTACTTAAAAACTCTTCTGTGATTAATATCTGATCTTGGTATTTATTAGCACTGACTTTGCCTATTTATCTGCAACTTCACCTGTCAGCCTTTCAAACACATCCTCTGATAACACCTTCATAGACATGGGAGTTAGTAACAAATATAAATAATTTCACAGCACAAATTATTTTATTAGCTTCTCCAACTCCAATTATCTCTACTGGCACTTTTACAAAGATTAAAACAAAGGCAATTGAAATTTCCTACCTCTCTTCCCAAAGGCCAATATTTATTTGAGCACAACCAATTCCTAGTCCAGTAAATTTCTAATTTTTCCTGAAAAGTACATGCTTATGCATAAAACCAAAACCTTACAGAAAAGCATAGCATACAAGAATACAATCCCTAAAAAAGGACAAGCCATAAACAAATTCTTTGTGAGCTGTATTGCCATCCATTAGATGATAACACTAAATAAGAAGCGAGGTAAATTCTTTGTTATGCGTGTAGTGACGGTATGAAAATTCATACAACTCATTTACACCCTGTAGTGCCATTTTGTCTTCCAATATTTCTCTGTTCCATTAACACCTGTTGTCCTACCTGGCCTGTGAGAAGCTTAAAGCACAGGACATCTCACAAAAAAAAGCAATGCAGGTGTTGTGTAAGCAAAATTTTCAGAAGCAGCTAACAATTTTGGATGTCCAAGTTCAGAGGCCTCAAAAATATCTACTTTTCAGATGGTACTTAACTTCTTAAAGCCTTTAGGCACTTAACTTCTTAAGGCCTTTTTAAGACATCTTAAACTGACTTCTCAGACACTCAAACGTACCATTTACTTTTCAAAATGTCAGCGTTAGTACTGCAGATAGCTTAATGCCAAAAAAAAAAGCGAGCCTTTTTGCTTTCTAAAGCGGCTCAGATTAAAGTTATGTAATACAGCAGATAACCACGAGTACACTGGGAACCAAAAGGCTTTGTAATGTTTCTATATACCGTGAATTTTGTCTGCAATTGACACAACTCTGCAGTTCCTTTCACTCTGTGCAAATAACTGCTTTCTCCCATTCCACAGCTGAACCAAGGGCATGACCAATCTCAAATTCCATTTAATAACCTTCTGAAGACTGAGTTTTTACCAGTATTGTGCTGGATATACAGTAGATATTGTTATCATGTAGATATTGTTATTATCATGTAGATATTGTTATCATCATGTAGATATCTAAACAGTTATTTTGCATTCTTATCAATCCAGTAAAAAATTGAGAAATAAAGGAAATCAGATATTCATTAAAAGAATACACTTCATATATAATTGGCTTTTATTGGAAGCCAGGGCATGAATGTATCTGTCAGTGGCAGGTTTAGAATTAGTGTGGATTGCAGATATCCCGAATTAGGATTCTTTTAAGTAACAGGTACAGAAAAAAAACAAGTATAAAAATCATAAGAAAATTGATCAATTGAAAATGGAAATTCTTTTTAAAGAATTGTTAAAAAGAATGGGGAAAAAAATAAAGAAAAATCAAAAGAAGTCAAGCCACAAGCTGAACTGAACTTAGCTGAAAAACCAGCTGAAGTTAACAGATTTTAGAACTTTGTTTTGTGAGATAAATACACCACCCTTTACTCTGATCCTCTGGACATGCTGAGCCAAAAGTTTTTTATATTATGTTCTAGCTGAAATACTCATGAAGAATCCTACTGCCTAGACCATATTCCACCCTACTTCATTCCCCAAGACAAAGTAATTAAACACATGAAGAATATGGAGGAAATCAACATTTAACAAGCTCATGGGCCAAGCATGACTCAGAGAAGGACCAAGAAGCTGTTTGAGTCTGGAGGAAAAACATGACAGAGCTCTGACTGCTGGGAAAACATCCCAAAAGTGTCAAGCACAGAGGTCCTTTTCATGAGAGACTGGAAATCACACCCGTGCTAGATGTGAAGTGGAACATAAAGAAAGAAGGGGAAAAGGATGCCAAGTTCAGATCCCTCTAATCTCTGTCACCTCCACTGACACTTGAGCTGAGGTTCCCCAGGGTACATCTGTACTTACAGCCTGACAAAAAGCATATTGCTGGCAACCAACTCACACCTTCAAACTGGGAAAGCAACAATCTTTTACAATCAGGAAACGGCAGTCCTTTTAAGCCTCTAAGTCCATAAAATTCAATTAGTGTAGTACACTGCAGTCTTAAATAAAAGGAATGCATACCTTCTGTTTTCATAGAAAATCATGTTACAGGACATAGTATTATCTGTACCAAAATGTAGT
Organism: Chloroceryle amazona; assembly: GCA_027560015.1. NCBI lineage: Eukaryota > Metazoa > Chordata > Aves > Coraciiformes > Cerylidae > Chloroceryle > Chloroceryle amazona. The sequence continues at coordinate 29,463 of JANHFX010015667.1, forward strand.
AAGAAATGTAATTAAAAAATTATACATGATCTGAAAAAGAACTAATTACAGTAAAACCTTGATATTTTTGCTAGTAATCTCAGTCAGGGAAAATGGATATCCATCATGAGTATACTCCTGGCAGGTCATTCAGGAAAGAATATTCACAAAAGAAACTGTGAAATAATTAATACACAAAGGACCTTAATACACTCTACTCCAATAAGATGCTGCATCCAGATTTAACAGTGAGATACCAGACCAATTCCACACAATCAGCAAAACCTTAGACAAGACAGTAAAGGACTGTTGCTTTTAATGACAGCAGACAATACCTATATATTTAATCTCTGCTATTAGTTTTGAACATTTTTCAGAAGTGGCTATGTAGAGCTATAGACATTTAACTCGTATGGCTCCAAGCAGTCAACGACAAACAACTTAATGGAAGAGTCCAGTTTCTCCTTATCGTCAATAAAGATACGTAATTTCCTCCAGTAAAGTGTTCCTCTTACTCTCACTACTTTTCAAGATATACGTCTTCAAGACAGCACGCTAATGGTTTCAGCAGCACAACTAAATCTAATGTATTGGTTTCAGAATTCTCTAAAAACAGTTTCTTTATGATTTGCATTCTTCTTGATCAATACATGGTGTGAGGAGCTCTGGTTTCCCACTGTGTCTATGCTTCCAAGGCCACTACTACAACTGTTGAAGCTACCCTACAACGATTCAGGCTGCAATAAATTCTTAGCCTATACACTGCTTTGTGCAGTGATGATTTCCTGCAACCATATGCACAGAAAGCATACAGTACTTTCTCAATTACTGTTACCAGAACCTAATTACAGCAGAGCTATTGAGAGCAGTCTGAATTTGTATCTTTCTTGTTCATAGTAGAGATATTGCTTTTAATGCATATCAGCCAAGACTGGAGCTACCCTTACCCTCTCCCTATTCTTTGGTATCACTCAAATCAATAGAAAAGCCACATGATGACCATCCAAGCCCATAAGGAGCATAGAAACAGGTATGCGGATCCCTACATGGTAGGATAATTCCTGTACAATAAAAAACTAACTTTCAAAATGGAGGTTATACTTCCCTCATTAAGCTGTTGTGAGACAGGGAAATGAAAAATGAAGCAGGGACAGCTACTCATGTGCTCTTGGGTGGGTTGTAAGTAATCCACAAAGTCAAAAATCCTGGCCTTGAAACCCTGTTCACGCAATTCTCTACCTGTGCCAGCTGTGCACTCCAACTTTAGTCCCCTCTCCAAAACATGTGTCCCTGAGGCACTACCAATGGGGTGCCCTTCTGTGGCTGCCCCATCTGGGATGGCCTGGAAAGGCAGTCACACTAGGTCATGAGAGGACTTCAAGCAAATGCTGCTCTGATGATACTAGTGGTACTAGAAAATAAAAAGCAGCCTTGCTTGGGTTGTTCTGCTAGTAATTAACTGTATTTATCTGATGAGTATCTGACTTCACCATAAAATGCTACAATGGCAAAAAGTTTAGTATTTCGTATTTCCACAGGAGCCAAGCAATTTACTGCGTAGCTCTTAAACCCATCATAGCAATACCTCTACACAGGTCACACCCTCCCCAAGGAAAAAAAAAAAATATATGTAACAAACATAGATATCAGCCTCTATGAGTAGAATTTCTCGGAAGTCTCACTGGAGACAAGTTTTAGTAACATGCACACAGATACAACATATTGGCTGCAGCATTTTTTTTTTTTTTATTCCTCTCTTGAGATCCTAGCAAAAGCAGTACTGATGGTCAAATGAGAAATCCTCTAAGAGGAGATAACACCTTCAACAATGTACCACTGAGAGCTGTTACGTGGATGACTTAACGCCAAATAAACACTTAGAGCAAGGTAGTAAGCAGCAGATATCTGTGCTATTTCTTCTCCCCCATAGATTATTCTCTTCAACAGAGCCAATTGTATCTTTCTAAATTCTAGGGAAAATATATTAAATTAGTGTAGATTGTCTGGAAAAAGCATTATAGTTACCTGATCACTTTTTCTGTCTGTTGCTTGACAGCCAGAACATTACAACTACTGATTTGGGACTGTGTCTGATTCAATCAGTTCATAGAAAAGAAAAAAACAGGTTTATTGAAGCATTTAGAACTTTCTTCTCACTGAACCAAGAGCATCATAAAGAGAAGAAAAATATAATATCTACAGAAAAAAAACCCAAGAATTGGCTGTATATAAGCATCATTATATCAACCTCTCAAAATCACAGTAGTCTTATGCCAGGTTCTATCAAGCTTTTCTGATCTGTAACAGACTCATCTTTTCATTGTTAAATGGAAACAAAATAAATCAAGTGATTTCACATGATAAAGCAGTTATAGGTCATTTACATCACAGACCTTTTCCATAATTTTGATTCCAGTTTCGAAAAGGGGAGTGTAAAAAGGAAAGAGGATACTTCAGATTTTCCTGATTATCCCATTCATTTTCTTTATACTTGAGTTCTAAATTAGGCAGCTGTTCATACTTCCAATCATAACAATAAATCCATTCTCCAAACACAAACCATTAATGAACTTTTGCAAGATCCTCTAAAAAACAAGTTTTCTTTGGTGTTTTTTATTTTTAATCCATGAATTATACATCAAAGTCAAAAAAGAAGAGTTAAAATCAATTTATGCAATCTTCAATTATTAATGTGAACCAAGGCATATCAAAGATTTTTTTTTATTTGTTTTTCTCTCTCTCATTGCTATATACTCTGATTTCAGTTACCAATCATGGCACAACTAATTTTTACACTCTATTTTGTCTTTTTTGCCTCCCCCCATTCCCCCCTTTTTATGCACTACATAGGACTTCCTGAAGTGACACCAAGGATAAAAGCATATGTATGAAATCTTTCATTTTTTTTTTCCTTAACTTTCTTTTCCATTACTATTCTGAGAAAAACAAATTTTCCTGACTTTGAAAGCAATGTTTAAAAATAGTTACTCTCCATAGTACTTTTACATATGTATATATACATTGTGCACAAATTTTAAGCACCTCCCCTGTACTCTCAGATAAATTGCAAGCTTTCTATACTGTACTCACAGAAAACCTATTTCAGCAGATAATATTTTTCATGGCTGATATTGTGTAATAATAAATAATGTGCACATAGCATTTATCAGTTTTTAGTTGCTGCACAGTCAAACAACATCAACATTTCCCTGAGAAATGAGAGAGAAACATGAACCATGTTTTGGTGTTTCCCTTGCTCTCCTGTTGTTTTTGTTAATTAATCTTATTTAGTGTGCGTCTGTAGGAAAAAGAACAGATACAATCAACATAACAATTTGATCCGTATCTAAACCAGACAAAATTAAAAACATCAGGCATAGAGAAAATTAATGAGATGTTTCATTTTCTTTGAAGAATTAACATGAAATGTTAATGAAAGTTATTAAAATTAGGAAGAAATTCTTTGCAGAAAGAGTGGTGAGGCACTGGAACTGCCTGCCAAGGGAGGTGGTTGAGTCACCATCCCTGGAGGTATTTAAGAAACAGGTAGACCTGGTGCTTCAGGACATGCTCCAGTGGCAGGCGTGTAGGGGGGTTATTTTGTGTGCTTTGTGTTTTTGTAGTCATGTTTGATCAGGGTTTTTAGGTGTTTGGGAGTTTTTTAGGTTTTTTTTTGTTATGGATATGGCTGGACTCTGTGATCTAGGAGATCCTTTCCACCATGAATATTCTGTGATCCTCTGAAATAATTATCTGTGATCTCTGATCTAGACAAATATTCACCAGCAATATTTAGTACAATAAAACTTGAAGCAAATCCTGAAAGCTACGTTTAGACATTTGTTACTATAAGTATCCTTAGGAGATCTTTACAAATTTCCTGGCATACCGCTTAGCTGGTTTTGTTTGTGGGATTTTTTTTAACATGTTTTCTGTTCTTTTCTGGTCTATAATTAATTCAGTGAAGGCATTATTGCACAGACAGCCATAGAGAACGACTAGGTTGAAAACAATTTGCTCAAACTTTTGCTGTCAATTCCAACAGTCAAGGTACCACCCTTACCATCTCCACATGGCTCCCTAATTGACATAATTTCCCAAAGTAAATTCAGGCAACTCAGAGACTCTTCAGTTTGTTTCTTGGGGAGATGAACTAGACAGTCAATAAAGAAAAACATTTACTTAAAGCTATTCCTACTACTGTATACCCAAGTGTTTCTCTACTCATTTAGCTTATAAAAAGATTCTATTTAAGATTTTTATCTTGTAAGATTGTTAAGCTTAAGAATTTTTTGTCAGTGATTTTATGTTTTGCTCTAGTTCCCAGAACTGAAAACTATCCCCCTTTTTGGTGATCTAGGATACCACTCTAAAACATGTAAGCATGCATGTCACGCACCACCTAGAATATTTGTGTTCAGTTTTTATCTCCATTATGCAAAACAAACGCGGACAGGCTGGACAGGGTCCAGAGAAGGGATGCAAGGATGATCAAGGACTGGGAAGCTGCCATATGAGGAAAGGATGAGAGAACTGGGTTTGTTTGGCCTTGGGGGGGAAAAAAAAAAAAAGGCTCAGGAGAAACACCATATCACCATGTTCTAGTACTAGTAAGGGTGGCTACAAAGAACCCAGAGACTCACCTTTCACAAGGAGTCAGATAGAAAAGATGAGGGGTAATGGGTAAAAGTTACTCCTGAGGATTCTGATTTGACATGAGGAAATTTCACAATGAGAACAATCAGCCTTTGGAATAATCTCCTCAGGGAAGCAGTGGGTTCCCCAACTTAAGATTTGGCTGGACAGTGTGCTGAGCCATCTTGTCTAGACTGTGCTTTTGCCAAAAAAGGTTGTATTAGATGATCCTTAAGGTCTCTTCCAACGTGGCATTCTATGATTTATTTATTTATTTATTTTACTTTACATTTGTATTTTACTTCTTTCCTTTTAAATCCATCAAGATCCTGTTTCCATAGGAGTTTCAGTCTTGCTATTTAATCAAGAATATATCCTTTTCATCCTTTCACTTCCCCAAAAGCACAGAGCCTTCTTCTGAAATAAACAAATAATTTATTCCAAGTAATAGATGAGTTGCACCTCACCCTTATTCAAAGGCAGAGGAACAACCTCTTCCTAGAAGCTGAAGCAGAGGTGTTATTCCGACCGCCTTCTGAGCATGACATTTACTAGGGAGCACGACAGGACTCACAAACCTCCTGCCACCTGCAAGCACTGGGCGGAAAAGATACGTGGCAAAGTAAGAAAGGGTCAGAATATCCTGGAGATTCCAATTTTCCAAGAGAAGGAATCCCTAATTTTATGCACCAACATTCTAATAAATGCATGGGATTTTTTTTTTTTTCATTTGTGCTTTTGCCAAAAAGGAACAGCTCTTAGCTATGATTGTAGTCTTCATGGCCCTATGTAGAGTTATTTTTCCAGCCAAGCCTCCATCTCAAACCTACCAATGTCAGTGTACCATTTCAGGAAATGTTATCTATCCAACAACCTCCTCTAATCATCATAATTAACCATTAAAAAAATTAGAATGAGATCTTATTAGATAATGATACCTTGTTCACTTCCTAGTGCTCATAAAACAGTAGCTTATGAGTATGCAACTTCTGTTAATTAGGTCATTCACCTACCTTCAGGTCTCAAACTTTAATATTGCCACTTCAAAACATTCTACAGCTTGGCTTATCCCATATCCTCTTCAAATGTCTCTTAGATGGTTGCTCAAAAGTACTGTATGCATTTGATAGCAATAAATGTAGTGCATATAGCAAATATCAGTATATTTGACTGCAATATCCCTTTCACAGTACGGTATCCTTTCAGCACTTCTCAACACCTTATAATATATACAAATAAAGAGAACTAACCTCTAAGGTAATAAATTTTACTCACAATTTTAATGACCCAATCCTGTGTAGTCAATTTTACACTAGTCATTTGTTTATACTTCAAACCTGCTTCCTGTACTTTTACATAATCTAGCATTTTCATGTGCACACTAATAGGCTTTTCTTGGCTTTCATTAGATATGGTTTGAGCATGGAACTCATTTATGTGCACCAGCTTGTTTAAGCAGCAACATTTCTGAAAGCATCCTTTCTATTCCTTTCTCAAAGATATGCCCAAACACTGGAAAGCAACAACTCAACTATAAATAAATAATTTTAAAAGCCATTTCAATAATAAAAAGAAACATTTGAAAAGCATCATTAGCATGCAAAACATACTATTAAAAAAATTGCAAAAATACTAGAATGCTAGGCTATTTATTAACATAATGTCTTTGCTAATGTAGAAATACTTAAAGCAATATACAACTATGCTTGGAAATAATGTTCAGTTTGATTTTCCAGGACCTGAGATTGCAGCATTTAGATTGTTTTCGGACTTCATCACAGGTGAAGAGACGATCTTTTCTTACAACCACCCTTAAAGACAGAGGTCCCTTTCCTGGCGATCAAGGTGAATGATTCTAGCAAAGACCATTTGTGAATCCTTTGTTAGACACAGGGGTTTGTTGAGGGTTTTGGGGTGTTGGTTTGGTTTTGTTTGCTTTAAAGCAGCCCTGAAAACAACTGTTCTCCCTCATTTATTCACAGTAGTTTATTTGAGATTTTTTTTTTTTAAAGACCATAATTAAATTGCTGGAGATATATAGGTCATGTGATTTACAAAGCATTATCAGTTAAACATGTTAAAATATTATTCCCTTCCTTGTGAGCAAAAAAGAAACAGTAATAGCTGTATTTTGTGTTTTTGAGATTAATACAGTAGCTTTTCACCTTGAATAATGCAGGACTTCTTGGATTAAAACAAGAGAAAGTATAGGCATGCTTTTTTGTCCTATTATCCATTTGATGGAAATCCCATGATACTTCATTCATCAAAATCAAAAATTAATGATAAATCCAGATATCTAAAATGTTGCTGCATTTACACAACTTTCAAAGGAGACAGAATAATCATATTTGTTAGAGTTATATAATTATATAGTTTAATAGTTATAAGATTTGTACCATACTTCACATATTAAAAATGCACTTTAAAAAAATTAATTTCTGAGTAGTGAGGCTTTTTTTTCCTCTCTGCTTCATGCATAGTTTGGCTTTCAGAAAAGCTTTTAATTGTTCCTGAAGCATTTTCTGAAACAGAAATATATCTGGGGGCATTTGCACATGGTCTGTGGCCATAATGTAAATGTGTACATTGGCAAAGCACAGCATCAAAACTAAGTTTTCTGAATCCTCCCACATTAAACATTTCCAGTATAACCACCTCCAATTATCAGTCATGAAAGGGACCAGACTACAGGACCCAGAAAGTTCCTACAAGACCCAGGAGGATTCATAGGCCATCTGTATTTCAAGAACAGGTCTCCTGGAAAAACATTAACTGGCACAAAAAGGCACACAGAAAGATGCACATGAGAAAATACTGCAAACGGTACAATAGTGGACAATTGTAACAGTCTCTTAAATGAAATGTTCTGCACATAAAAGAGGCTCTAGCCATCAGATCGCTCCTGTTTCTCTCTTCTTTTAATTCTCCATTGTCTATTACCAAAAGTTTGCAGATGTCATTTATAGTAGTTTCATGCTTATGGCACCCTACATAAGCTACTGAATTTCAACAAAGATTCGAAAGACCTGCAATTCTAAAGAAATGTCATGTCAATCCTTCTATAGGAGTGAAAACAATCTTTTTCATGCATCCATAGACACATGGAAGTTTGCTTCTCTACCTTGAGCAATCCTGCAAGAATAGTTGCCATCAACCATTCACTACCCTATTGTAAAACTTTGCTTTAAAAAAAAAAAACAAACAAGAAAATTGCATTTTCTTTAAAGTATAAGAGAAGGGCCCTAACAATAGTGGACAGTTCTGTTCACAAGCACAGAAATATTAAGATTTTTATTAGGAAAGCTCATACCTGAGGGTAAGCATGGCTTGAATCATTTGCCCTACCCCTTCCAGCAGTCTCTGGCACACGTGCTACAAATGTAAAGGCCACATATATACAGAAATTACTTTATGTCAGGCAACAAAGTTTTTATTTGTGCTCAAGTGCTTTGGTCCATTCAACTTCCATCAACTCAAGCTGAGCCGTTTGGAGGAGCACAGCCCAGCCTCAGGTGCACCTGCAGAGGCATTTGCAACCTCTACTTCCTGCTGTGGGGGCAAAGAACAGCAAATGCTGCCACCACCAGAAAAGCTCCATAGGGCCTACTGAGAAATGCTATTTATTTCCATAGATTTGGAAAAATCCAGACAATCCCCATCCTTTTGTATTGCACCCATGTCTTTTGACAGTAAAAAAAAAAGTACCGCCTACCCCATCTCCACCTGTAGGTTGGCATCACAAGGCTCAAAGACACCACTGGGATAGATCTGGACTTCAGTCTGGGCTCCATCAGGATGGTGGTGAATCGCAGCAGCAGCAGCAAACCACCCCTACCATCACAGCTGCTCAACTGTCATGGGGGGGTCCGGCCTAATTCAGATTAAATAGCTGTCTGCTCGAGGACGTTCTAACACATACATAACCCAGCATAACTAAACATTAGGGGATGATATTCTGTACCTCTATATCTCTTCTCAGCAACTACAAAGTAATTGTTATTAATTTTTCCAGGATACCTGGACCTTCTTTCTTGATGGTGTTGCTTTTGTGTTGTTGTTTGTGTTTTTTTTGTTTTGTGGTTTTGTTTTTTGTTTGTTTGTTTTTTGTTTTGGTTTTTGTTTTTGTTTTTTTGGGGGTTTTTTGAGAGGGGGGGGTTGGTCTTTGATAATTTTGAAGATCTTCTCAAAGTTTCTCAAAGCTTCATTTATGTTACTAAATAGCAGGTTTCAAGTTACCTCACTGAATCCAGTAAGTTTCTAAGGCCTAACATATACCTGCCTACCCCAAAATGAGCTGTGCATTCAATCATGCATTTTGAAGACAGACTTTATGCTTTCATGTAGTTTGCAGAATTTATTAGGCTTACTGTCAGAGACAAGAGAGAAAAAATGTTCAACTACAAATAATTCTCTATTTCTAAGGAGGATGAATACCAAGAAGACTATGAAAACATGATGTGTGTGTGTTATTGATTTTAAGTATTAAAGGAGTTTATTCAAGGACTTTGAAATATAGACATCAGGCTGTGAATTTTTTATTTTTGATACTATATGCAGTAAAATATAAAGATGCATTAATGACATCCTGCATATTTCCCGAGCAATTACTTCCCCACATTTTATGTCAATAGGGTAACTTTCTGCAAAGTATCATTTACCGGTTTTGTTTCTTTTGTAAATTATTAAATGTGAATGCTAGTAGTAGCTTTATCTCCCCAGATCTGTAATGGCCAAATATATTACGTATCTTGATTAATGCATGCTTTCTTAAAGAGAATAAGTTAAAAATTTTGAGAAACAAACTGAGAAATAAATTAATTACTAATATGAAAAAGAAAGTAAAAGTAGATGGTCTTTTTTAAACACATACTGGACAACAAAGTGAAATCTTAACATATAATCAAGATATATTTTCTGAAGAAAAATGCTTTCACGGGTTGAAGTGATGCTGGCAGAATATATAAAATATGCAGGATGGGCCTTAGTAAGTTGGAAAGTTGATTCAGGCAGACTTTGAGCCAACAGTCCTTTAAATGGACACCACACAAATACTAACTGTGCAGCCACTTCACACCCCAGTGAAGAGCAGTTAGTGCCCATCCCCACAGTGAAGTGCCCCTCAGGCGAGGGGGCTGCCCTGCAAGGCTGAGAGGTCCCCAGGTGTGAGCCGTGCCCATGGTACTGGCTTTGTACAGTCACTGACCCTAACCTCCCTCCCCTCCTCTGCTGCCCAGGGTCCAGTCCAGCCCAGTTAGCCCATGATCCCTTCGGTAACCTACAGAGGTGACCACGCATAGATCTGAGCATCCTGAACACTGAGAAATCTGAGTTTCATTCTGCATCTTCTGGTTCCCAGGCTGCTGGAGTTTTTCATCCCCTTGGTTTTGTTATGCCTAAGCTCTTATAAGGTGTTTCCTCAACACCTTGATCTCCTATTTATGGATTTGAGTAACACCAGAAAAAAATTAGACTTATGATAACCTATTTGCAAGCAGCATACATGCACTTTTATTGTGTGGTTGCATATTTCATTATGGAAGTGATTTATATATTCAATATGCATTTCCTTCTAATGACTATTTAGTAATTGATTCATAACACTATCACAGTATTTTCCTGCAAAACAGGAGAGGAACAGCGGGGAAATTGACTGAGCCCTAAAACATGTAATCAGTTAGAACTGCTTTGCCTTCCACTTAGGCAATAAGCAAACAACATTGTGTAGTAAGTCATGCCCACTGTGTTGCTATGCACTCTACTAATGATTATGCTTAGCATACGTGTAAGTTATTGCACCCTAATTCAGATCCTGCAGTGCCTTATTACAATTTCCCATTTTTCAGTACAAGTAGAAAAAGTACAAATTAAAGGAAATTCTTTACACAGAGGACTTTATTAAAACAGAATCTTAAACCATCAAGAGAGCTCTAAAATGATACCAATTTTTATAATTTATGTAAAGTACTAGCATCATTTAATAGCAGCTCTCAGGCTGGGACCCCACTGTCCTAGCCACAACCAATGCATAAGCCCTTATAGTCCCTACCACAGCATTTTCATTCAGAAGATGATTTTAAGGCAAATACAATCCCACACACACATTTTCAGTGAACACACAACAGCAATTAAATGTAAGGATGTGCTTTAGTTTCTCAAAACCATTAGCTCTTTCTGTTGCTTTACCTGCCCAGATTTCAATGAAAGAAAAGTTAGAGAGGTGAAAAACAGCAGTCAAAGTCTGACCAATGCTTTCTGGGTTGAAAAGAGCCTGTTCTACCATCCCGTATTCAGTAACACTGCAACTTACCACTGAAAGCATTCCCTCCATCTTTAAGTTTGATCGCCTGCACATTAATGAAGTTCACAGAGGATTTATTAACATCTATAACCACCACGCAGAGCAGTGAGGCAACTGTAGAGTGACCCCAGTGGGAAGAATCAGGGAAGACTTCACTGCTCTTTGGAGCAGAATTCAAACCCCTGCTCTTGCCCCACAGCACTCAATCACACTTTAGGTGCACCCACAAAAAAGAATGTTCAGGCTGAAAAAGCTCCTTGTCACTTTTATTAAAACAGCCTTTTGACATCAAACAACAGGTATGTTATCTGCAATAAGAGTGAGGCCTGAGAGGATAGGTGCTTGGGAGTTCAATGCATGAATGAAAGACTAAAAGTCCTGTGCTGCATCCAGATGAGGAGGAGCATCATGCATAATGCATCTGTTAACATTCCATAGAAACAGATTAAAATGGCTTGAAAAAACTACAAAGTTTTCCTCTTACATAACAGGTAGAGAAATCATTTGATTCAGTTTTCAACTAACAAGGTTTTCTGAAAGACAGAAAACCAGTTGAATCCACATACTGTGTAGAAGAATCAATTCCTAAACATCATCACATAAGACAAAAGGGAAACAAGGTCACCTATTCCAGATGTACAGATTTTTGAAATAATCTTTAGTAGGAACAATGGGTGTGTCCTCAAACTACAAACATCTGACCTGTAGAGTTATAGCACAGCTCTTAGCGTAGGGGAAAAGCATGACTTCACAGCACTGAAACAAAAATAATTGGGTTTAGACAGGCAAACCCACTTGGTTTGCAGGAATTTTCTGCTTTTAATGAAAGCCTTAGAATGAGTTATTAATAAATACAGACTGCTGTTGATTTATTGCAAAAACCATTAAGACTGACTATTTCTTTGAATCTTCAAACTTGAATACAATTCAGTTAAATACATGCCCACATATAATTTTTATCTTGCTGCAGTACAGAATCCTTTGAGAAAAACGGAAGAATGAAAAAGCAATGAAGTGAATTAGTCCTGTGAAGAAACAGTAACAGCACAGTACAACTATTTGCTCATGAAGCATGAAACAATATTGTCACAGTTTAGGGTCAGGGCAGCCCCTTAGACCTAACAGATGCTCTGTTAACCTCCTCTCTCTCCCCAAAGGGGAAAAGAAAAGGAATAAGGGAGAGAGTCTTCGTGATTAGAAAAGGAAACTAGAACAGCTTTAATGAGAATAATAATAGAATATGTACAAATCTATACAAAACCAGTATCAAATCCAACCCCCTGATGGTAATTACGTCACCGTCACCACTGATGCTGTAGAGCAGGCACCGGGGGTCCCAGACTGGGCCCCTGAGCAGACGGGAGCTGTGTTCAGGAGCTGGATTCTGCTACTGGATTCAGGAACACAGGATTGAAGGCAGAATGGACAGAGTCCTCCTTGGATATTCCAGGGAAGCAGTCCAAGAGGGAAGAAAAGCCCAGGGAAAAGCCTATAGACCCTTCAGATAGCTCTGCATTATACCCAATGTGACATATATGGGCTGGAATACCTCATTGGTCAGTTTGGGGTCACCTGCCCTGTCCACTCCTCCCTACAGGTGTGGCCTTTCACTTTCCTGCACCCTCCGGTGTGGTACATGAGATCCAGCAGTGCCCTTGGTCTGCACACTCTAACCATGCTATCACTGCTATCACTGCCAGCAGTAGACACTGTCTGTGAAAACAGGCTGCTCACTTCAGACAGTGCAGTGAGTTAGAAGAACTGAACTGAAAAGTAAAATCACTGAACAGAATTAGTTCTGTTTTCACTACAACCAGGACAAATACAAATTAGAGTGAGGCTGTTTTCACTGATTTTGTGTCTCAAATATGTTAAATATTTAACCACACAAGTACATGTGTTCTATCATATAAGATAAACTGAAATAAATAAAAATACAAAATAAGGTCAAAAGTGTTCTCCAAATCTCTAGGAAGGAGCAACAGCAGAGGAGTTAAAGTAACTTCAACCAAATATTTACCCAGAAAAGATGATGAAATAATGAATTGATTGATGATTCAATACAATAGATGATGATTAATAAGACAATGCATTTTCAGTTCAAGTTCAGTAGTTTATTTCTCTGACAACAGAAAGAAAAGGTATTTGCTTCTCTATCAACAAAAAAATGTTCATATTTACTGGAAGAGGCACATGAATGTATCTGGTGATGATAAACATATTTCTTTTAATAAAAGACCCCTAGAGAATGGCAAAAGTAGAAGCTGACTGATAAAATGAAGTAATCTTCAACAGGAGACTTACATAAAGCATAAAACAGCCTTCATACTATTGAAAACCAAAGGGGACTAAAGATAATGGGCTTTTTGATTTTAGTGGGTGACTCTCTGCTGACATGTTAGAGTTTAGTATTATACAATGTGGAAGCAGAGCAGTAAGTAGGATTACAACCCTGGACTTCTGCAGGGCTAACTTTGAAATCTTCAAAGATCTACTTGCAGGAATCCCATGGGCTAAGACTCTGAAGGGTAAAGGACCTCAAGACAGTTGGTCAACTTTAAAATACCACTTCCTCCAGGCCCAAGATAGGTGCATTCCATTGAGGAAAAAGTTGAGTAGACATGCTAGGGGACCTGCATGGATGAGCAGGGAGCTTCTGAAGGAGATCTCAAGGAAGAAAGAAATGTACAGTTCATGGAAAAAGGGACTTGTCACTTGGGAAAATTATAGAGAAGTTGTCAGAGCATGTAGGAAGGAAAGAAGGCAGGCAAAAGCCCTCTTAGAACTTAAACTGGCAAAGGAAGTAAATGAGAATAAAAAGAGCTTCTTCAAATATATCAGTGGTAAGAGGAAAAATAGGGCAAGTGTGGGCCCACTGCTGGATGAGGAAGCAGACCTGACAACCAAGGATGCAGAGAAGGCAGAGTTGCTGAGCACCTTCTTTGCTTCAGTCTTTACTTCTAAGACCAGCCCCTGTGAACTCCACTCCCAGGATGAAGGAGAGAGAGCCTGTGGGAGGAATGACTCTCCACTGGTAAATGAAGACTTGGTTAAGGACCAATTACACAAATTGAATATTCATAAGTCCATGGTCCCTGATGAGATGCACCTGAGAGTGCTGAGTGCACTGGCTGATGTTGTCACCCTACCACTCCCCATCATTTTTGCAAAATTGTGGCAAAGGGAAGAGGTGCCTGAGGACTGGAGGAAAGCCAATGTCACTCCAGTCTTCAAAAAGGGCAAGAAGGAGATTCCAGAAAACTGACTTCCAGAAAACTTCCAGAGGCTGACTGCATCTGAGAAGGAATTATAAAGTACACCTGTCCATATTGAGAGGTGGTCTGCTGGAGAGCAGCCCCATGGAGAAGGAACTTGGAGGCCTGGTGGACAACAAGTTAACCATGGGACAGCAATCTGCCCTTGTGGCCAGGAAAGCCAATGGTATCCTGGGGTGCATTAGGAGGAGTGTGTCCAGCAGATTGAGAGAGGCTCTGCACCCCTTTACTCTGCTCTAGTGAGACATCACCTGAAATACTGCATCCAGTTCTGGGCTCCCCAACTCAAGAGGGACAAGGATCTACTCAAGAGTGTCCAAGGGAGGGCTACAAGGATGATTAAGGGACTAGAATGCACGTCTTATGAGGAAAGGCTGAGACACCTGGGGCTCCTTAGTCTAGAGAAGACAGAGGGGATTTGATAAATGTTTATAAATATATGAGGGCTGAGTATCAAGAGGAAAGGGACAGCCTCTTCTCACTCGT